>JBAIAA010001745.1:0-66212 GCA_037893245.1 Crossaster papposus | reverse complement strand
TATGCACACTTCTTTCCCTTTACATATTTCTTATGCACACTTCTTTCCCTTTACATATTTCTTATGCACACTTCTTTCCCTTTACATATTTCTTATGCACACTTCTTTCCCTTTACATATTTCTTATGCACACTTCTTTCCCTTTACATATTTCTTATGCACACTTCTTTCCCTTTACATATTTCTTATGCACACTTCTTTCCCTTTACATATTTCTTATGCACACTTCTTTCCCTTTACATATTTCTTATGCACACTTCTTTCCCTTTACATATTTCTTATGCACACTTCTTTCCCTTTACATATTTCTTATGCACACTTCTTTCCCTTTACATATTTCCTATGCACACTTCTTTCCCTTTACATATTTCTTATGCACACTTCTTTCCCTTTACATATTTCTTATGCACACTTCTTTCCCTTTACATATTTCTTATGCACAATTCTTTCCCTTTACATATTTCTTATGCACACTTCTTTCCCTTTACATATTTCTTATGCACACTTCTTTCCCTTTACATATTTCTTATGCACACTTCTTTCCCTTTACATATTTCTTATGCACACTTCTTTCCCTTTACATATTTCTTATGCACACTTCTTTCCCTTTACATATTTCTTATGCACACTTCTTTCCCTTTACATATTTCTTATGCACACTTCTTTCCCTTTACATATTTCTTATGCACACTTCTTTCCCTTTACATATTTAACTCGAGGGCTTGTTCCCACATCATGTGTTTATTTCTTATGCACACTTCTTTCCCTTTACATATTTCTTATGCACACTTCTTTCCCTTTACATATTTCTTATGCACACTTCTTTCCCTTTACATATTTCTTATGCACACTTCTTTCCCTTTACATATTTCTTATGCACACTTCTTTCCCTTTACATATTTCTTATGCACACTTATTTCCCTTTACATATTTCTTATGCACACTTCTTTCCCTTTACATATTTCTTATGCACACTTCTTTCCCTTTACATATTTAACTCGAGGGCTTGTTCCCACATCATGTGTTTATTTCTTATGCACACTTCTTTCCCTTTACATATTTCTTATGCACACTTCTTTCCCTTTACATATTTCTTATGCACACTTCTTTCCCTTTACATATTTCTTATGCACACTTCTTTCCCTTTACATATTTCTTATGCACACTTCTTTCCCTTTACATATTTCTTATGCACACTTCTTTCCCTTTACATATTTCTTATGCACACTTATTTCCCTTTACATATTTCTTATGCACACTTCTTTCCCTTTACATATTTCTTATGCACACTTCTTTCCCATTACATATTTCTTATGCACACTTCTTTCCCTTTACATATTTCTTATGCACACTTCTTTCCCTTTACATATTTCTTATGCACACTTCTTTCCCTTTACATATTTCTTATGCACACTTCTTTCCCTTTACATATTTCATATGCACACTTCTTTCCCTTTACATATTTCTTATGCACACTTTTTTCCCTTTACATATTTCTTATGCACACTTCTTTCCCTTTACATATTTCTTATGCACACTTCTTTCCCTTTACATATTTCTTATGCACACTTCTTTCCCTTTACATATTTCTTATGCACACTTCTTTCCCTTTACATATTTCTTATGCACACTTCTTTCCCTTTACATATTTCTTATGCACACTTCTTTCCCTTTATTATTTCTTATGCACACTTCTTTCCCTTTACATATTTCTTATGCACACTTCTTTCCCTTTACATATTTCTTATGCACACTTCTTTCCCTTTACATATTTCTTATGCACACTTCTGTCCCTTTACATATTTCTTATGCACACTTCTTTCCCTTTACATATTTCTTATGCACACTTCTTTCCCTTTACATATTTCTTATGCACACTTCTTTTCCTTTACATATTTCTTATGCACACTTCTTTCCCTTTACATATTTCTTATGCACACTTCTTTCCCTTTACATATTTCTTATGCACACTTCTTTCCCTTTACATATTTCTTATGCACACTTCTTTCCCTTTACATATTTCTTATGCACACTTCTTTCCCTTTACATATTTCTTATGCACACTTCTTTCCCTTTACATATTTCTTATGCACACTTCTTTCCCTTTACATATTTCTTATGCACACTTCTTTCCCTTTACATATTTCTTATGCACACTTCTTTCCCTTTACATATTTCTTATGCACACTTCTTTCCCTTTACATATTTCTTATGCACACTTCTTTCCCTTTACATATTTCTTATGCACACTTCTTTCCCTTTACATATTTCTTATGCACACTTCTTTCCCTTTACATATTTCCTATGCACACTTCTTTCCCTTTACATATTTCTTATGCACACTTCTTTCCCTTTACATATTTCTTATGCACACTTCTTTCCCTTTACATATTTCTTATGCACAATTCTTTCCCTTTACATATTTCTTATGCACACTTCTTTCCCTTTACATATTTCTTATGCACACTTCTTTCCCTTTACATATTTCTTATGCACACTTCTTTCCCTTTACATATTTCTTATGCACACTTCTTTCCCTTTACATATTTCTTATGCACACTTCTTTCCCTTTACATATTTCTTATGCACACTTCTTTCCCTTTACATATTTCTTATGCACACTTCTTTCCCTTTACATATTTCTTATGCACACTTCTTTCCCTTTACATATTTAACTCGAGGGCTTGTTCCCACATCATGTGTTTATTTCTTATGCACACTTCTTTCCCTTTACATATTTCTTATGCACACTTCTTTCCCTTTACATATTTCTTATGCACACTTCTTTCCCTTTACATATTTCTTATGCACACTTCTTTCCCTTTACATATTTCTTATGCACACTTCTTTCCCTTTACATATTTCTTATGCACACTTATTTCCCTTTACATATTTCTTATGCACACTTCTTTCCCTTTACATATTTCTTATGCACACTTCTTTCCCTTTACATATTTAACTCGAGGGCTTGTTCCCACATCATGTGTTTATTTCTTATGCACACTTCTTTCCCTTTACATATTTCTTATGCACACTTCTTTCCCTTTACATATTTCTTATGCACACTTCTTTCCCTTTACATATTTCTTATGCACACTTCTTTCCCTTTACATATTTCTTATGCACACTTCTTTCCCTTTACATATTTCTTATGCACACTTCTTTCCCTTTACATATTTCTTATGCACACTTATTTCCCTTTACATATTTCTTATGCACACTTCTTTCCCTTTACATATTTCTTATGCACACTTCTTTCCCTTTACATATTTAACTCGAGGGCTTGTTCCCACATCATGTGTTTATTTCTTATGCACACTTCTTTCCCTTTACATATTTCTTATGCACACTTCTTTCCCTTTACATATTTCTTATGCACACTTCTTTCCCTTTACATATTTCTTATGCACACTTCTTTCCCTTTACATATTTCTTATGCACACTTCTTTCCCTTTACATATTTCTTATGCACACTTCTTTCCCTTTACATATTTCTTATGCACACTTCTTCCCTTTACATATTTCGTATGCACACATATTTCCCTTTACATATTTCTTATGCACACTTCTTTCCCTTTACATATTTCTTATGCACACTTCCTTCCCTTTACATATTTCTTATGCACACTTCTTTCCCTTTACATATTTCTTATGCACACTTGTTTCCCTTTACATATTTCTTATGCACACTTCTTTCCCTTTACATATTTCTTATGCACACTTCTTTCCCTTTACATATTTCTTATGCACACTTCTTTCCCTTTACATATTTCTTATGCACACTTCTTTCCCTTTACATATTTCTTATGCACACTTCTTTCCCTTTACATATTTCTTATGCACACTTCTTTCCCTTTACATATTTCTTATGCACACTTCTTTCCCTTTACATATTTCTTATGCACACTTCTTTCCCTTTACATATTTCTTATGCACACTTCTTTCCCTTTACATATTTGTTATGCACACTTCTTTCCCTTTACATATTTCTTATGCACACTTCTTTCCCTTTACATATTTGTTATGCACACTTCTTTCCCTTTACATATTTCTTATGCACACTTCTTTCCCTTTACATATTTCTTATGCACACTTCTTTCCCTTTACATATTTCTTATGCACACTTCTTTCCCTTTACATATTTCTTATGCACACTTCTTTCCCTTTACATATTTCTTATGCACACTTCTTTCCCTTTACATATTTCTTATGCACACTTATTTCCCTTTACATATTTCTTATGCACACTTCTTTCCCTTTACATATTTCGTATGCACACTTCTTTTTCCCTTTACATATTTCTTATGCACACTTCATTCCCTTTACATATTTCTTATGCACACTTCTTTCCCTTTACATATTTCTTATGCACACTTCTTTCCCTTTACATATTTCTTATGCACACTTCTTTCCCTTTACATATTTCTTATGCACACTTCTTTCCCTTTACATATTTCTTATGCACACTTCTTTCCCTTTACATATTTCTTATGCACACTTCTTTCCCTTTACATATTTCTTATGCACACTTCTTTCCCTTTACATATTTCTTATGCACACTTCTTTCCCTTTACATATTTCTTATGCACACTTCTTTCCCTTTACATATTTCTTATGCATACTTCTTTCCCTTTACATATTTCTTATGCACACTTCTTTCCCTTTACATATTTCTTATGCACACTTCTTTCCCTTTACATATTTCTTATGCACACTTCTTTCCCTTTACATATTTCTTATGCACACTTCTTTCCCTTTACATATTTCTTATGCACACTTCTTTCCCTTTACATATTTCTTATGCACACTTCTTTCCCTTTACATATTTCTTATGCACACTTCTTTCCCTTTACATATTTAACTCGAGGGCTTGTTCCCACATCATGTGTTTATTTCTTATGCACACTTCTTTCCCTTTACATATTTAACTCGAGGGCTTGTTCTCTCATCATGTGTTTATTTATTATGCACACTTCTTTCCCTTTACATATTTCTTATGCACACTTCTTTCCCTTTACATATTTCTTATGCACACTTCTTTCCCTTTACATATTTCTTATGCACACTTCTTTCCCTTTACATATTTCTTATGCACACTTCTTTCCCTTTACATATTTCTTATGCACACTTCTTTCCCTTTACATATTTCTTATGCACACTTCTTTCCCTTTACATATTTCTTATGCACACTTCTTTCCCTTTACATATTTCTTATGCACACTTCTTTCCCTTTACATATTTCTTATGCACACTTCTTTCCCTTTACATATTTCTTATGCACACTTCTTTCCCTTTACATATTTCTTATGCACACTTCTTTCCCTTTACATATTTCTTATGCACACTTCTTTCCCTTTACATATTTCTTATGCACACTTCTTTCCCTTTACATATTTCTTATGCACACTTCTTTCCCTTTACATATTTCTTATGCACACTTCTTTCCCTTTACATATTTCTTATGCACACTTCTTTCCCTTTACATATTTCTTATGCACACTTCTTTCCCCTTACATATTTCTTATGCACACTTATTTCCCTTTACATATTTCTTATGCACACTTCTTTCCCTTTACATATTTCTTATGCACACTTCTTTCCCTTTACATATTTCTTATGCACACTTCTTTCCCTTTACATATTTCTTATGCACACTTCTTTCCCTTTACATATTTCTTATGCACACTTCTTTCCCTTTACATATTTCTTATGCACACTTCTTTCCCTTTACATATTTCTTATGCACACTTCTTTCCCTTTACATATTTCTTATGCACACTTCTTTCCCTTTACATATTTCTTATGCACACTTCTTTCCCTTTACATATTTCTTATGCACACTTCTTTCCCTTTACATATTTATTATGCACACTTCTTTCCCTTTACATATTTCTTATGCACACTTCTTTCCCTTTACATATTTCTTATGCACACTTCTTTCCCTTTACATATTTCTTATGCACACTTCTTTCCCTTTACATATTTCTTATGCACACTTCTTTCCCTTTACATATTTCTTATGCACACTTCTTTCCCTTTACATATTTCTTATGCACACTTCTTTCCCTTTACATATTTCTTATGCACACTTCTTTCCCTTTACATATTTCTTATGCACACTTCTTTCCCTTTACATATTTCGTAGGCACACTTCTTTCCCTTTACATATTTCGTATGCACACTTCTTTCCCTTTACATATTTCGTATGCACACTTCTTTCCCTTTACATATTTCGTAGGCACACTTCTTTCCATTTACATATTTCGTATGCACACTTCTTTCCCTTTACATATTTCTTATGCACACTTCTTTCCCTTTACATATTTCTTATGCACACTTCTTTCCCTTTACATATTTCTTATGCACACTTCTTTCCCTTTACATATTTCTTATGCACACTTCTTTCCCTTTACATATTTCTTATGCACACTTCTTTCCCTTTACATATTTTTTATGCACCCTTCTTTCCCTTTACATATTTCTTATGCACACTTCTTTCCCTTTACATATTTCTTATGCACACTTCTTTCCCTTTACATATTTCTTATGCACACTTCTTTCCCTTTACATATTTCTTATGCACACTTCTTTCCCTTTACATATTTCTTATGCACACTTCTTTCCCTTTACATATTTCTTATGCACACTTCTTTCCCTTTACATATTTCTTATGCACACTACTTTCCCTTTACGTATTTCTTATGCACACTTCTTTCCCTTTACATATTTCTTATGCACACTTCTTTCCCTTTACGTATTTCTTATGCACACTTCTTTCCCTTTACATATTTCTTATGCACACTTCTTTCCCTTTACATATTTCTTATGCACACTTCTTTCCCTTTACATATTTCTTATGCACACTTCTTTCCCTTTACATATTTCTTATGCACACTTCTTTCCCTTTACATATTTCTTATGCACACTTCTTTCCCTTTACATATTTCTTATGCACACTACTTTCCCTTTACATATTTCTTATGCACACTTCTTTCCCTTTACATATTTCTTATGCACACTTCTTTCCCTTTACATATTTCTTATGCACACTTCTTTCCCTTTACATATTTCTTATGCACACTTCTTTCCCTTTACATATTTCTTATGCACACTTCTTTCCCTTTACATATTTCTTATGCACACTTCTTTCCCTTTACATATTTCTTATGCACACTTCTTTCCCTTTACATATTTCGTATGCACACTTCTTTCCCTTTACATATTTCGTATGCACACTTCTTTCCCTTTACATATTTCGTATGCACACTTCTTTCCCTTTACATATTTCGTATGCACACTTCTTTCCATTTACATATTTCGTATGCACACTTCTTTCCCTTTACATATTTCTTATGCACACTTCTTTCCCTTTACATATTTCTTATGCACACTTCTTTCCCTTTACATATTTCTTATGCACACTTCTTTCCCTTTACATATTTCTTATGCACACTTCTTTCCCTTTACATATTTCTTATGCACACTTCTTTCCCTTTACATATTTCTTATGCACACTTCTTTCCCTTTACATATTTTTTATGCACACTTCTTTCCCTTTACATATTTCTTATGCACACTTCTTTCCCTTTACATATTTCTTATGCACACTTCTTTCCCTTTACATATTTCTTATGCACACTTCTTTCCCTTTACATATTTCTTATGCACACTTCTTTCCCTTTACATATTTCTTATGCACACTTCTTTCCCTTTACATATTTCTTATGCACACTTCTTTCCCTTTACATATTTCTTATGCACACTACTTTCCCTTTACGTATTTCTTATGCACACTTCTTTCCCTTTACATATTTCTTATGCACACTTCTTTCCCTTTACATATTTCTTATGCACACTTCTTTCCCTTTACATATTTCTTATGCACACTTCTTTCCCTTTACATATTTCTTATGCACACTTCTTTCCCTTTACATATTTCTTATGCACACTTCTTTCCCTTTACATATTTCTTATGCACACTTCTTTCCCTTTACATATTTCTTATGCACACTTCTTTCCCTTTACATATTTCTTATGCACACTTCTTTCCCTTTACATATTTCTTATGCACACTTCTTTCCCTTTACATATTTCTTATGCACACTTCTTTCCCTTTACATATTTCTTATGCACACTTCTTTCCCTTTACATATTTCTTATGCACACTTCTTTCCCTTTACATATTTCTTATGCACACTTCTTTCCCTTTACATATTTCTTATGCACACTTCTTTCCCTTTACATATTTCTTATGCACACTTCTTTCCCTTTACATATTTCTTATGCACACTTCTTTCCCTTTACATATTTCTTATGCACACTTCTTTCCCTTTACATATTTCTTATGCACACTTCTTTCCCTTTACATATTTCTTATGCACACTTCTTTCCCTTTACATATTTCTTATGCACACTTCTTTCCCTTTACATATTTCTTATGCACACTTCTTTCCCTTTACATATTTCTTATGCACACTTCTTTCCCTTTACATATTTCTTATGCACACTTCTTTCCCTTTACATATTTCTTATGCACACTTCTTTCCCTTTACATATTTCTTATGCACACTTCTTTCCCTTTACATATTTCTTATGCACACTTCTTTCCCTTTACATATTTCTTATGCACACTTCTTTCCCTTTACATATTTCTTATGCACACTTCTTTCCCTTTACATATTTCTTATGCACACTTCTTTCCCTTTACATATTTCTTATGCACACTTCTTTCCCTTTACATATTTCTTATGCACACTTCTTTCCCTTTACATATTTCTTATGCACACTTCTTTCCCTTTACATATTTCTTATGCACACTTCTTTCCCTTTACATATTTCTTATGCACACTTCTTTCCCTTTACATATTTCTTATGCACACTTCTTTCCCTTTACATATTTCTTATGCACACTTCTTTCCCTTTACATATTTCTTATGCACACTTCTTTCCCTTTACATATTTCTTATGCACACTTCTTTCCCTTTACATATTTCTTATGCACACTTCTTTCCCTTTACATATTTCTTATGCACACTTCTTTCCCTTTACATATTTCTTATGCACACTTCTTTCCCTTTACATATTTCTTATGCACACTTCTTTCCCTTTACATATTTCTTATGCACACTTCTTTCCCTTTACATATTTCTTATGCACACTTCTTTCCCTTTACATATTTCTTATGCACACTTCTTTCCCTTTACATATTTCTTATGCACACTTCTTTCCCTTTACATATTTCTTATGCACACTTCTTTCCCTTTACATATTTCTTATGCACACTTCTTTCCCTTTACATATTTCTTATGCACACTTCTTTCCCTTTACATATTTCTTATGCACACTTCTTTCCCTTTACATATTTCTTATGCACACTTCTTTCCCTTTACATATTTCTTATGCACACTTCTTTCCCTTTACATATTTCTTATGCACACTTCTTTCCCTTTACATATTTCTTATGCACACTTCTTTCCCTTTACATATTTCTTATGCACACTTCTTTCCCTTTACATATTTCTTATGCACACTTCTTTCCCTTTACATATTTCTTATGCACACTTCTTTCCCTTTACATATTTCTTATGCACACTTCTTTCCCTTTACATATTTCTTATGCACACTTCTTTCCCTTTACATATTTCTTATGCACACTTCTTTCCCTTTACATATTTCTTATGCACACTTCTTTCCCTTTACATATTTCTTATGCACACTTCTTTCCCTTTACATATTTCTTATGCACACTTCTTTCCCTTTACATATTTCTTATGCACACTTCTTTCCCTTTACATATTTCTTATGCACACTTCTTTCCCTTTACATATTTCTTATGCACACTTCTTTCCCTTTACATATTTCTTATGCACACTTCTTTCCCTTTACATATTTCTTATGCACACTTCTTTCCCTTTACATATTTCTTATGCACACTTCTTTCCCTTTACATATTTCTTATGCACACTTCTTTCCCTTTACATATTTCTTATGCACACTTCTTTCCCTTTACATATTTCTTATGCACACTTCTTTCCCTTTACATATTTCTTATGCACACTTCTTTCCCTTTACATATTTCTTATGCACACTTCTTTCCCTTTACATATTTCTTATGCACACTTCTTTCCCTTTACATATTTCTTATGCACACTTCTTTCCCTTTACATATTTCTTATGCACACTTCTTTCCCTTTACATATTTCTTATGCACACTTCTTTCCCTTTACATATTTCTTATGCACACTTCTTTCCCTTTACATATTTCTTATGCACACTTCTTTCCCTTTACATATTTCTTATGCACACTTCTTTCCCTTTACATATTTCTTATGCACACTTCTTTCCCTTTACATATTTCTTATGCACACTTCTTTCCCTTTACATATTTCTTATGCACACTTCTTTCCCTTTACATATTTCTTATGCACACTTCTTTCCCTTTACATATTTCTTATGCACACTTCTTTCCCTTTACATATTTCTTATGCACACTTCTTTCCCTTTACATATTTCTTATGCACACTTCTTTCCCTTTACATATTTCTTATGCACACTTCTTTCCCTTTACATATTTCTTATGCACACTTCTTTCCCTTTACATATTTCTTATGCACACTTCTTTCCCTTTACATATTTCTTATGCACACTTCTTTCCCTTTACATATTTCTTATGCACACTTCTTTCCCTTTACATATTTCTTATGCACACTTCTTTCCCTTTACATATTTCTTATGCACACTTCTTTCCCTTTACATATTTCTTATGCACACTTCTTTCCCTTTACATATTTCTTATGCACACTTCTTTCCCTTTACATATTTCTTATGCACACTTCTTTCCCTTTACATATTTCTTATGCACACTTCTTTCCCTTTACATATTTCTTATGCACACTTCTTTCCCTTTACATATTTCTTATGCACACTTCTTTCCCTTTACATATTTCTTATGCACACTTCTTTCCCTTTACATATTTCTTATGCACACTTCTTTCCCTTTACATATTTCTTATGCACACTTCTTTCCCTTTACATATTTCTTATGCACACTTCTTTCCCTTTACATATTCTTCCTTCTTATGCACACTTCTTTCCCTTTACATATTTCTTATGCACACTTCTTTCCCTTTACATATTTCTTATGCACACTTCTTTCCCTTTACATATTTCTTATGCACACTTCTTTCCCTTTACATATTTCTTATGCACACTTCTTTCCCTTTACATATTTCTTATGCACACTTCTTTCCCTTTACATATTTCTTATGCACACTTCTTTCCCTTTACATATTTCTTATGCACACTTCTTTCCCTTTACATATTTCTTATGCACACTTCTTTCCCTTTACATATTTCTTATGCACACTTCTTTCCCTTTACATATTTCTTATGCACACTTCTTTCCCTTTACATATTTCTTATGCACACTTCTTTCCCTTTACATATTTCTTATGCACACTTCTTTCCCTTTACATATTTCTTATGCACACTTCTTTCCCTTTACATATTTCTTATGCACACTTCTTTCCCTTTACATATTTCTTATGCACACTTCTTTCCCTTTACATATTTCTTATGCACACTTCTTTCCCTTTACATATTTCTTATGCACACTTCTTTCCCTTTACATATTTCTTATGCACACTTCTTTCCCTTTACATATTTCTTATGCACACTTCTTTCCCTTTACATATTTCTTATGCACACTTCTTTCCCTTTACATATTTCTTATGCACACTTCTTTCCCTTTACATATTTCTTATGCACACTTCTTTCCCTTTACATATTTCTTATGCACACTTCTTTCCCTTTACATATTTCTTATGCACACTTCTTTCCCTTTACATATTTCTTATGCACACTTCTTTCCCTTTACATATTTCTTATGCACACTTCTTTCCCTTTACATATTTCTTATGCACACTTCTTTCCCTTTACATATTTCTTATGCACACTTCTTTCCCTTTACATATTTCTTATGCACACTTCTTTCCCTTTACATATTTCTTATGCACACTTCTTTCCCTTTACATATTTCTTATGCACACTTCTTTCCCTTTACATATTTCTTATGCACACTTCTTTCCCTTTACATATTTCTTATGCACACTTCTTTCCCTTTACATATTTCTTATGCACACTTCTTTCCCTTTACATATTTCTTATGCACACTTCTTTCCCTTTACATATTTCTTATGCACACTTCTTTCCCTTTACATATTTCTTATGCACACTTCTTTCCCTTTACATATTTCTTATGCACACTTCTTTCCCTTTACATATTTCTTATGCACACTTCTTTCCCTTTACATATTTCTTATGCACACTTCTTTCCCTTTACATATTTCTTATGCACACTTCTTTCCCTTTACATATTTCTTATGCACACTTCTTTCCCTTTACATATTTCTTATGCACACTTCTTTCCCTTTACATATTTCTTATGCACACTTCTTTCCCTTTACATATTTCTTATGCACACTTCTTTCCCTTTACATATTTCTTATGCACACTTCTTTCCCTTTACATATTTCTTATGCACACTTCTTTCCCTTTACATATTTCTTATGCACACTTCTTTCCCTTTACATATTTCTTATGCACACTTCTTTCCCTTTACATATTTCTTATGCACACTTCTTTCCCTTTACATATTTCTTATGCACACTTCTTTCCCTTTACATATTTCTTATGCACACTTCTTTCCCTTTACATATTTCTTATGCACACTTCTTTCCCTTTACATATTTCTTATGCACACTTCTTTCCCTTTACATATTTCTTATGCACACTTCTTTCCCTTTACATATTTCTTATGCACACTTCTTTCCCTTTACATATTTCTTATGCACACTTCTTTCCCTTTACATATTTCTTATGCACACTTCTTTCCCTTTACATATTTCTTATGCACACTTCTTTCCCTTTACATATTTCTTATGCACACTTCTTTCCCTTTACATATTTCTTATGCACACTTCTTTCCCTTTACATATTTCTTATGCACACTTCTTTCCCTTTACATATTTCTTATGCACACTTCTTTCCCTTTACATATTTCTTATGCACACTTCTTTCCCTTTACATATTTCTTATGCACACTTCTTTCCCTTTACATATTTCTTATGCACACTTCTTTCCCTTTACATATTTCTTATGCACACTTCTTTCCCTTTACATATTTCTTATGCACACTTCTTTCCCTTTACATATTTCTTATGCACACTTCTTTCCCTTTACATATTTCTTATGCACACTTCTTTCCCTTTACATATTTCTTATGCACACTTCTTTCCCTTTACATATTTCTTATGCACACTTCTTTCCCTTTACATATTTCTTATGCACACTTCTTTCCCTTTACATATTTCTTATGCACACTTCTTTCCCTTTACATATTTCTTATGCACACTTCTTTCCCTTTACATATTTCTTATGCACACTTCTTTCCCTTTACATATTTCTTATGCACACTTCTTTCCCTTTACATATTTCTTATGCACACTTCTTTCCCTTTACATATTTCTTATGCACACTTCTTTCCCTTTACATATTTCTTATGCACACTTCTTTCCCTTTACATATTTCTTATGCACACTTCTTTCCCTTTACATATTTCTTATGACACTTCTTTCCCTTTACATATTTCTTATGCACACTTCTTTCCCTTTACATATTTCTTATGCACACTTCTTTCCCTTTACATATTTCTTATGCACACTTCTTTCCCTTTACATATTTCTTATGCACACTTCTTTCCCTTTACATATTTCTTATGCACACTTCTTTCCCTTTACATATTTCTTATGCACACTTCTTTCCCTTTACATATTTCTTATGCACACTTCTTTCCCTTTACATATTTCTTATGCACACTTCTTTCCCTTTACATATTTCTTATGCACACTTCTTTCCCTTTACATATTTCTTATGCACACTTCTTTCCCTTTACATATTTCTTATGCACACTTCTTTCCCTTTACATATTTCTTATGCACACTTCTTTCCCTTTACATATTTCTTATGCACACTTCTTTCCCTTTACATATTTCTTATGCACACTTCTTTCCCTTTACATATTTCTTATGCACACTTCTTTCCCTTTACATATTTCTTATGCACACTTCTTTCCCTTTACATATTTCTTATGCACACTTCTTTCCCTTTACATATTTCTTATGCACACTTCTTTCCCTTTACATATTTCTTATGCACACTTCTTTCCCTTTACATATTTCTTATGCACACTTCTTTCCCTTTACATATTTCTTATGCACACTTCTTTCCCTTTACATATTTCTTATGCACACTTCTTTCCCTTTACATATTTCTTATGCACACTTCTTTCCCTTTACATATTTCTTATGCACACTTCTTTCCCTTTACATATTTCTTATGCACACTTCTTTCCCTTTACATATTTCTTATGCACACTTCTTTCCCTTTACATATTTCTTATGCACACTTCTTTCCCTTTACATATTTCTTATGCACACTTCTTTCCCTTTACATATTTCTTATGCACACTTCTTTCCCTTTACATATTTCTTATGCACACTTCTTTCCCTTTACATATTTCTTATGCACACTTCTTTCCCTTTACATATTTCTTATGCACACTTCTTTCCCTTTACATATTTCTTATGCACACTTCTTTCCCTTTACATATTTCTTATGCACACTTCTTTCCCTTTACATATTTCTTATGCACACTTCTTTCCCTTTACATATTTCTTATGCACACTTCTTTCCCTTTACATATTTCTTATGCACACTTCTTTCCCTTTACATATTTCTTATGCACACTTCTTTCCCTTTACATATTTCTTATGCACACTTCTTTCCCTTTACATATTTCTTATGCACACTTCTTTCCCTTTACATATTTCTTATGCACACTTCTTTCCCTTTACATATTTCTTATGCACACTTCTTTCCCTTTACATATTTCTTATGCACACTTCTTTCCCTTTACATATTTCTTATGCACACTTCTTTCCCTTTACATATTTCTTATGCACACTTCTTTCCCTTTACATATTTCTTATGCACACTTCTTTCCCTTTACATATTTCTTATGCACACTTCTTTCCCTTTACATATTTCTTATGCACACTTCTTTCCCTTTACATATTTCTTATGCACACTTCTTTCCCTTTACATATTTCTTATGCACACTTCTTTCCCTTTACATATTTCTTATGCACACTTCTTTCCCTTTACATATTTCTTATGCACACTTCTTTCCCTTTACATATTTCTTATGCACACTTCTTTCCCTTTACATATTTCTTATGCACACTTCTTTCCCTTTACATATTTCTTATGCACACTTCTTTCCCTTTACATATTTCTTATGCACACTTCTTTCCCTTTACATATTTCTTATGCACACTTCTTTCCCTTTACATATTTCTTATGCACACTTCTTTCCCTTTACATATTTCTTATGCACACTTCTTTCCCTTTACATATTTCTTATGCACACTTCTTTCCCTTTACATATTTCTTATGCACACTTCTTTCCCTTTACATATTTCTTATGCACACTTCTTTCCCTTTACATATTTCTTATGCACACTTCTTTCCCTTTACATATTTCTTATGCACACTTCTTTCCCTTTACATATTTCTTATGCACACTTCTTTCCCTTTACATATTTCTTATGCACACTTCTTTCCCTTTACATATTTCTTATGCACACTTCTTTCCCTTTACATATTTCTTATGCACACTTCTTTCCCTTTACATATTTCTTATGCACACTTCTTTCCCTTTACATATTTCTTATGCACACTTCTTTCCCTTTACATATTTCTTATGCACACTTCTTTCCCTTTACATATTTCTTATGCACACTTCTTTCCCTTTACATATTTCTTATGCACACTTCTTTCCCTTTACATATTTCTTATGCACACTTCTTTCCCTTTACATATTTCTTATGCACACTTCTTTCCCTTTACATATTTCTTATGCACACTTCTTTCCCTTTACATATTTCTTATGCACACTTCTTTCCCTTTACATATTTCTTATGCACACTTCTTTCCCTTTACATATTTCTTATGCACACTTCTTTCCCTTTACATATTTCTTATGCACACTTCTTTCCCTTTACATATTTCTTATGCACACTTCTTTCCCTTTACATATTTCTTATGCACACTTCTTTCCCTTTACATATTTCTTATGCACACTTCTTTCCCTTTACATATTTCTTATGCACACTTCTTTCCCTTTACATATTTCTTATGCACACTTCTTTCCCTTTACATATTTCTTATGCACACTTCTTTCCCTTTACATATTTCTTATGCACACTTCTTTCCCTTTACATATTTCTTATGCACACTTCTTTCCCTTTACATATTTCTTATGCACACTTCTTTCCCTTTACATATTTCTTATGCACACTTCTTTCCCTTTACATATTTCTTATGCACACTTCTTTCCCTTTACATATTTCTTATGCACACTTCTTTCCCTTTACATATTTCTTATGCACACTTCTTTCCCTTTACATATTTCTTATGCACACTTCTTTCCCTTTACATATTTCTTATGCACACTTCTTTCCCTTTACATATTTCTTATGCACACTTCTTTCCCTTTACATATTTCTTATGCACACTTCTTTCCCTTTACATATTTCTTATGCACACTTCTTTCCCTTTACATATTTCTTATGCACACTTCTTTCCCTTTACATATTTCTTATGCACACTTCTTTCCCTTTACATATTTCTTATGCACACTTCTTTCCCTTTACATATTTCTTATGCACACTTCTTTCCCTTTACATATTTCTTATGCACACTTCTTTCCCTTTACATATTTCTTATGCACACTTCTTTCCCTTTACATATTTCTTATGCACACTTCTTTCCCTTTACATATTTCTTATGCACACTTCTTTCCCTTTACATATTTCTTATGCACACTTCTTTCCCTTTACATATTTCTTATGCACACTTCTTTCCCTTTACATATTTCTTATGCACACTTCTTTCCCTTTACATATTTCTTATGCACACTTCTTTCCCTTTACATATTTCTTATGCACACTTCTTTCCCTTTACATATTTCTTATGCACACTTCTTTCCCTTTACATATTTCTTATGCACACTTCTTTCCCTTTACATATTTCTTATGCACACTTCTTTCCCTTTACATATTTCTTATGCACACTTCTTTCCCTTTACATATTTCTTATGCACACTTCTTTCCCTTTACATATTTCTTATGCACACTTCTTTCCCTTTACATATTTCTTATGCACACTTCTTTCCCTTTACATATTTCTTATGCACACTTCTTTCCCTTTACATATTTCTTATGCACACTTCTTTCCCTTTACATATTTCTTATGCACACTTCTTTCCCTTTACATATTTCTTATGCACACTTCTTTCCCTTTACATATTTCTTATGCACACTTCTTTCCCTTTACATATTTCTTATGCACACTTCTTTCCCTTTACATATTTCTTATGCACACTTCTTTCCCTTTACATATTTCTTATGCACACTTCTTTCCCTTTACATATTTCTTATGCACACTTCTTTCCCTTTACATATTTCTTATGCACACTTCTTTCCCTTTACATATTTCTTATGCACACTTCTTTCCCTTTACATATTTCTTATGCACACTTCTTTCCCTTTACATATTTCTTATGCACACTTCTTTCCCTTTACATATTTCTTATGCACACTTCTTTCCCTTTACATATTTCTTATGCACACTTCTTTCCCTTTACATATTTCTTATGCACACTTCTTTCCCTTTACATATTTCTTATGCACACTTCTTTCCCTTTACATATTTCTTATGCACACTTCTTTCCCTTTACATATTTCTTATGCACACTTCTTTCCCTTTACATATTTCTTATGCACACTTCTTTCCCTTTACATATTTCTTATGCACACTTCTTTCCCTTTACATATTTACTCGAGGCTTGTTCCCACATCAGTTTATTTCTTATGCACACTTCTTTCCCTTTACATATTTCTTATGCACACTTCTTTCCCTTTACATATTTCTTATGCACACTTCTTTCCCTTTACATATTTCTTATGCACACTTCTTTCCCTTTACATATTTCTTATGCACACTTCTTTCCCTTTACATATTTCTTATGCACACTTCTTTCCCTTTACATATTTCTTATGCACACTTCTTTCCCTTTACATATTTCTTATGCACACTTCTTTCCCTTTACATATTTCTTATGCACACTTCTTTCCCTTTACATATTTCTTATGCACACTTCTTTCCCTTTACATATTTCTTATGCACACTTCTTTCCCTTTACATATTTCTTATGCACACTTCTTTCCCTTTACATATTTCTTATGCACACTTCTTTCCCTTTACATATTTCTTATGCACACTTCTTTCCCTTTACATATTTCTTATGCACACTTCTTTCCCTTTACATATTTCTTATGCACACTTCTTTCCCTTTACATATTTCTTATGCACACTTCTTTCCCTTTACATATTTCTTATGCACACTTCTTTCCCTTTACATATTTCTTATGCACACTTCTTTCCCTTTACATATTTCTTATGCACACTTCTTTCCCTTTACATATTTCTTATGCACACTTCTTTCCCTTTACATATTTCTTATGCACACTTCTTTCCCTTTACATATTTCTTATGCACACTTCTTTCCCTTTACATATTCTTATGCACACTTCTTTCCCTTTACATATTTCTTATGCACACTTCTTTCCCTTTACATATTTCTTATGCACACTTCTTTCCCTTTACATATTTCTTATGCACACTTCTTTCCCTTTACATATTTCTTATGCACACTTCTTTCCCTTTACATATTTCTTATGCACACTTCTTTCCCTTTACATATTTCTTATGCACACTTCTTTCCCTTTACATATTTCTTATGCACACTTCTTTCCCTTTACATATTTCTTATGCACACTTCTTTCCCTTTACATATTTCTTATGCACACTTCTTTCCCTTTACATATTTCTTATGCACACTTCTTTCCCTTTACATATTTCTTATGCACACTTCTTTCCCTTTACATATTTCTTATGCACACTTCTTTCCCTTTACATATTTCTTATGCACACTTCTTTCCCTTTACATATTTCTTATGCACACTTCTTTCCCTTTACATATTTCTTATGCACACTTCTTTCCCTTTACATATTTCTTATGCACACTTCTTTCCCTTTACATATTTCTTATGCACACTTCTTTCCCTTTACATATTTCTTATGCACACTTCTTTCCCTTTACATATTTCTTATGCACACTTCTTTCCCTTTACATATTTCTTATGCACACTTCTTTCCCTTTACATATTTCTTATGCACACTTCTTTCCCTTTACATATTTCTTATGCACACTTCTTTCCCTTTACATATTTCTTATGCACACTTCTTTCCCTTTACATATTTCTTATGCACACTTCTTTCCCTTTACATATTTCTTATGCACACTTCTTTCCCTTTACATATTTCTTATGCACACTTCTTTCCCTTTAATATTTCTTATGCACACTTCTTTCCCTTTACATATTTAACTCGAGGGCTTGTCCCGACATCATGTGTTTATTTCTTATGCACACTTCTTTCCCTTTACATATTTCTTATGCACACTTCTTTCCCTTTACATATTTCTTATGCACACTTCTTTCCCTTTACATATTTCTTATGCACACTTCTTTCCTTTACATATTTCTTATGCACACTTCTTTCCCTTTACATATTTCTTATGCACACTTCTTTCCCTTTACATATTTCTTATGCACACTTCTTTCCCTTTACATATTTCTTATGCACACTTCTTTCCCTTTACATATTTCTTATGCACACTTCTTTCCCTTTACATATTTAACTCGAGGCTTGTTCCACTTCATTGTTTATTTCTTATGCACACTTCTTTCCCTTTACATATTTACTCGATGCTTCCCTCTTCATGTGTTTATTTCTTATGCACACTTCTTTCCCTTTACATATTTACTCGAGGCTTGTCCCACATCATTGTTTATTCTTATGCACACTTCTTTCCCTTTACATATTTCTTATGCACACTTCTTTCCCTTTACATATTTCTTATGCACACTTCTTTCCCTTTACATATTTCTTATGCACACTTCTTTCCCTTTACATATTTCTTATGCACACTTCTTTCCCTTTACATATTTCTTATGCACACTTCTTTCCCTTTACATATTTCTTATGCACACTTCTTTCCCTTTACATATTTCTTATGCACACTTCTTTCCCTTTACATATTTCTTATGCACACTTCTTTCCCTTTACATATTTCTTATGCACACTTCTTTCCCTTTACATATTTCTTATGCACACTTCTTTCCCTTTACATATTTCTTATGCACACTTCTTTCCCTTTACATATTTCTTATGCACACTTCTTTCCCTTTACATATTTCTTATGCACACTTCTTTCCCTTTACATATTTCTTATGCACACTTCTTTCCCTTTACATATTTACTCGAGCTTTTCCCTTCATATTTCTTATGCACACTTCTTTCCCTTTACATATTTCTTATGCACACTTCTTTCCCTTTACATATTTCTTATGCACACTTCTTTCCCTTTACATATTTCTTATGCACACTTCTTTCCCTTTACATATTTCTTATGCACACTTCTTTCCCTTTACATATTTCTTATGCACACTTCTTTCCCTTTACATATTTCTTATGCACACTTCTTTCCCTTTACATATTTCTTATGCACACTTCTTTCCCTTTACATATTTCTTATGCACACTTCTTTCCCTTTACATATTTCTTATGCACACTTCTTTCCCTTTACATATTTCTTATGCACACTTCTTTCCCTTTACATATTTCTTATGCACACTTCTTTCCCTTTACATATTTCTTATGCACACTTCTTTCCCTTTACATATTTCTTATGCACACTTCTTTCCCTTTACATATTTCTTATGCACACTTCTTTCCCTTTACATATTTCTTATGCACACTTCTTTCCCTTTACATATTTCTTATGCACACTTCTTTCCCTTTACATATTTCTTATGCACACTTCTTTCCCTTTACATATTTCTTATGCACACTTCTTTCCCTTTACATATTTCTTATGCACACTTCTTTCCCTTTACATATTTCTTATGCACACTTCTTTCCCTTTACATATTTCTTATGCACACTTCTTTCCCTTTACATATTTCTTATGCACACTTCTTTCCCTTTACATATTTCTTATGCACACTTCTTTCCCTTTACATATTTCTTATGCACACTTCTTTCCCTTTACATATCCTTTACATATTTCTTATGCACACTTCTTTCCCTTTACATATTTCTGATGCACACTTCTTTCCCTTTACATATTTGTTATGCACACTTCTTTCCCTTTACATATTTCTTATGCACACTTCTTTCCCTTTACATATTTCTTATGCACACTTCTTTCCCTTTACATATTTCTTATGCACACTTTTTCCCTTTACATATTTCTTATGCACACTTCTTTCCCTTTACATATTTCTTATGCACACTTCTTTCCCTTTACATATTTCTTATGCACACTTCTTTCCCTTTACATATTTCTTATGCACACTTCTTTCCCTTTACATATTTCTTATGCACACTTCTTTCCCTTTACATATTTCTTATGCACACTTCTTTCCCTTTACATATTTCTTATGCACACTTCTTTCCCTTTACATATTTCTTATGCACACTTCTTTCCCTTTACATATTTCTTATGCACACTTCTTTCCCTGTACATATTTCTTATGCACACTTCTTTCCCTTTACATATTTCTTATGCACACTTCTTTCCCTTTACATATTTCTTATGCACACTTCTTTCCCTTTACATATTTCTTATGCACACTTCTTTCCCTTTACATATTTCTTATGCACACTTCTTACCCTTTACATATTTCTTATGCACACTTCTTTCCCTTTACATATTTAACTCGAGGGCTTGTTCCCACATCATGTGTTTATTTCTTATGCACACTTCTTTCCCTTTACATATTTAACTCGAGGGCTTGTTCCCACATCATGTGTTTATTTCTTATGCACACTTCTTTCCCTTTACATATTTAACTCGAGGGCTTGTTCCCACATCATGTGTTTATTTCTTATGCACACTTCTTTCCCTTTACATATTTCTTATGCACACTTCTTTCCCTTTACATATTTCTTATGCACACTTCTTTCCCTTTACATATTTCTTATGCACACTTCTTTCCCTTTACATATTTCTTATGCACACTTCTTTCCCTTTACATATTTCTTATGCACACTTCTTTCCCTTTACATATTTCTTATGCACACTTCTTTCCCTGTACATATTTCTTATGCACACTTCTTTCCCTTTACATATTTCTTATGCACACTTCTTTCCCTTTACATATTTCTTATGCACACTTCTTTCCCTTTACATATTTCTTATGCACACTTCTTTCCCTTTACATATTTCTTATGCACACTTCTTACCCTTTACATATTTCTTATGCACACTTCTTTCCCTTTACATATTTAACTCGAGGGCTTGTTCCCACATCATGTGTTTATTTCTTATGCACACTTCTTTCCCTTTACATATTTAACTCGAGGGCTTGTTCCCACATCATGTGTTTATTTCTTATGCACACTTCTTTCCCTTTACATATTTAACTCGAGGGCTTGTTCCCACATCATGTGTTTATTTCTTATGCACACTTCTTTCCCTTTACATATTTCTTATGCACACTTCTTTCCCTTTACATATTTCTTATGCACACTTCTTTCCCTTTACATATTTCTTATGCACACTTCTTTCCCTTTACATATTTCTTATTCACACTTCTTTCCCTTTACATATTTCTTATGCACACTTCTTTCCCTTTACATATTTCTTATGCACACTTCTTTCCCTTTACATATTTCTTATGCACACTTCTTTCCCTTTACATATTTCTTATGCACACTTCTTTCCCTTTACATATTTCTTATGCACACTTCTTTCCCTTTACATATTTCTTATGCACACTTCTTTCCCTTTACATATTTCTTATGCACACTTCTTTCCCTTTACATATTTCTTATGCACACTTCTTTCCCTTTACATATTTCTTATGCACACTTCTTTCCCTTTACATATTTCTTATGCACACTTCTTTCCCTTTACATATTTCTTATGCACACTTCTTCCCCTTTACATATTTCTTATGCACACTTCTTTCCCTTTACATATTTCTTATGCACACTTCTTTCCCTTTACATATTTCTTATGCACACTTCTTTTCCTTTACATATTTCTTATGCACACTTCTTTCCCTTTACATATTTCTTATGCACACTTCTTTCCCTTTACATATTTCTTATGCACACTTCTTTCCCTTTACATATTTCTTATGCACACTTCTTTCCCTTTACATATTTCTTATGTACACTTCTTTCCCTTTACATATTTCTTATGCACACTTCTTTTCCTTTACATATTTCTTATGCACACTTCTTTCCCTTTACATATTTCTTATGCACACTTCTTTCCCTTTACATATTTAACTCGAGGGCTTGTTCCCACATCATGTGTTTATTTTTTTATGCACACTTCTTTCCCTTTACATATTTAACTCGAGGGCTTGTTCCCACATCATGTGTTTATTTCTTATGCACACTTCTTTCCCTTTACATATTTCTTATGCACACTTCTTTCCCTTTACATATTTCTTATGCACACTTCTTTCCCTTTACATATTTCTTATGCACACTTCTTTCCCTTTACATATTTAACTCGAGGGCTTGTTCCCACATCATGTGTTTATTTCTTATGCACACTTCTTTCCCTTTACATATTTAACTCGAGGGCTTGTTCCCACATCATGTGTTTATTTCTTATGCACACTTCTTTCCCTTTACATATTTCTTATGCACACTTCTTTCCCTTTACATATTTCTTATGCACACTTCTTTCCCTTTACATATTTCTTATGCACACTTCTTTCCCTTTACATATTTCTTATGCACACTTCTTTCCCTTTACATATTTCTTATGCACACTTCTTTCCCTTTACATATTTCTTATGCACACTTCTTTCCCTTTACATATTTCTTATGCACACTTCTTTCCCTTTACATATTTCTTATGCACACTTCTTTCCCTTTACATATTTCTTATGCACACTTCTTTCCCTTTACATATTTCTTATGCACACTTCTTTCCCTTTACATATTTCTTATGCACACTTCTTTCCCTTTACATATTTCTTATGCACACTTCTTTCCCTTTACATATTTCTGATGCACACTTCTTTCCCTTTACATATTTCTTATGCACACTTCTTTCCCTTTACATATTTCTTATGCACACTTCTTTCCCTTTACATATTTCTTATGCACACTTCTTTCCCTTTACATATTTCTTATGCACACTTCTTTCCCTTTACATATTTCTTATGCACACTTCTTTCCCTTTACATATTTCTTATGCACACTTCTTTCCCTTTACATATTTCTTATGCACACTTCTTTCCCTTTACATATTTCTTATTCACACTTCTTTCCCTTTACATATTTCTTATGCACACTTCTTTCCCTTTACATATTTCTTATGCACACTTCTTTCCCTTTACATATTTCTTATGCACACTTCTTTCCCTTTACATATTTCTTATGCACACTTCTTTCCCTTTACATATTTCTTATGCACACTTCTTTCCCTTTACATATTTCTTATGCACACTTCTTTCCCTTTACATATTTCTTATGCACACTTCTTTCCCTTTACATATTTCTTATGCACACTTCTTTCCCTTTACATATTTCTTATGCACACTTCTTTCCCTTTACATATTTCTTATGCACACTTCTTTCCCTTTACATATTTCTTATGCACACTTCTTCCCCTTTACATATTTCTTATGCACACTTCTTTCCCTTTACATATTTCTTATGCACACTTCTTTTCCTTTACATATTTCTTATGCACACTTCTTTCCCTTTACATATTTCTTATGCACACTTCTTTCCCTTTACATATTTCTTATGCACACTTCTTTCCCTTTACATATTTCTTATGCACACTTCTTTCCCTTTACATATTTCTTATGCACACTTCTTTCCCTTTACATATTTCTTATGCACACTTCTTTCCCTTTACATATTTCTTATGCACACTTCGTTCCCTTTACATATTTCTTATGCACACTTCTTTCCCTTTAGATATTTCTTATGCACACTTCTTTCCCTTTACATATTTCTTATGCACACTTCTTTCCCTTTACATATTTAACTCGAGGGCTTGTTCCCACATCATGTGTTTATTTCTTATGCACACTTCTTTCCCTTTACATATTTAACTCGAGGGCTTGTTCCCACATCATATGTTTACTTCTTATGCACACTTCTTTCCCTTTACATATTTAACTCGAGGGCTTGTTCCCACATCATGTGTTTATTTCTTATGCACACTTCTTTCCCTTTACATATGTCTTATGCACACTTCTTTCCCTTTACATATTTCTTATGCACACTTCTTTCCCTTTACATATTTATTATGCACACTTCTTTCCCTTTACATATTTCTTATGCACACTTCTTTCCCTTTACATATTTCTTATGCACACTTCTTTCCCTTTACATATTTCTTATGCACACTTCTTTCCCTTTACATATTTCTTATGCACACTTCTTTCCCTTTACATATTTCTGATGCACACTTCTTTCCCTTTACATATTTCTTATGCACACTTCTTTCCCTTTACATATTTCTTATGCACACTTCTTTCCCTTTACATTTTTCTTATGCACACTTCTTTCCCTTTACATATTTCTTATGCACACTTCTTTCCCTGTACATATTTCTTATGCACACTTCTTTCCCTTTACATATTTCTTATGCACACTTCTTTCCCTTTACATATTTCTTATGCACACTTCTTTCCCTTTACATATTTCTTATGCACACTTCTTTCCCTTTACATATTTCTTATGCACACTTCTTTCCCTTTACATATTTAACTCGAGGGCTTGTTCCCACATCATGTGTTTATTTCTTATGCACACTTCTTTCCCTTTACATATTTAACTCGAGGGCTTGTTCCCACATCATGTGTTTATTTCTTATGCACACTTCTTTCCCTTTACATATTTCTTATGCACACTTCTTTCCCTTTACATATTTCTTATGCACACTTCTTTCCCTTTACATATTTCTTATGCACACTTCTTTCCCTTTACATATTTCTTATGCACACTTCTTTCCCTTTACATATTTCTTATGCACACTTCTTTCCCTTTACATATTTCTTATGCACACTTCTTTCCCTTTACATATTTCTTATGCACACTTCTTTCCCTTTACATATTTCTTATGCACACTTCTTTCCCTTTACATATTTCTTATGCACACTTCTTTCCCTTTACATATTTCTTATGCACACTTCTTTCCCTTTACATATTTCTTATGCACACTTCTTTCCCTTTACATATTTCTGATGCACACTTCTTTCCCTTTACATATTTCTTATGCACACTTCTTTCCCTTTACATATTTCTTATGCACACTTCTTTCCCTTTACATATTTCTTATGCACACTTCTTTCCCTTTACATATTTCTTATGCACACTTCTTTCCCTTTACATATTTCTTATGCACACTTCTTTCCCTTTACATATTTCTTATGCACACTTCTTTCCCTTTACAAATTTCTTATGCACACTTCTTTCCCTTTACATATTTCTTATGCACACTTCTTTCCCTTTACATATTTCTTATGCACACTTCTTTCCTTTTACATATTTCTTATGCACACTTCTTTCCCTTTACATATTTATTATGCACACTTCTTTCCCTTTACATATTTCTTATGCACACTTCTTTTCCTTTACATATTTATTATGCACACTTCTTTCCCTTTACATATTTATTATGCACACTTCTTTCCCTTTACATATTTATTATGCACACTTCTTTCCCTTTACATATTTCTTATGCACACTTCTTTCCCTTTACATATTTCTTATGCACACTTCTTTCCCTTTACATATTTCTTATGCACACTTCTTTCCCTTTACATATTTCTTATGCACACTTCTTTCCCTTTACATATTTCTTATGCACACTTCTTTCCCTTTACATATTTCTTATGCACACTTCTTTCCCTTTACATATTTCTTATGCACACTTCTTTCCCTTTACATATTTCTTATGCACACTTCTTTCCCTTTACATATTTCTTATGCACACTTCTTTTCCTTTACATATTTCTTATGCACACTTCTTTCCCTTTACATATTTCTTATGCACACTTCTTTCCCTTTACATATTTCTTATGCACACTTCTTTCCCTTTACATATTTCTTATGCACACTTCTTTCCCTTTACATATTTCTTATGCACACTTCTTTCCCTTTACATATTTCTGATGCACACTTCTTTCCCTTTACATATTTGTTATGCACACTTCTTTCCCTTTACATATTTCTTATGCACACTTCTTTCCCTTTACATATTTCTTATGCACACTTCTTTCCCTTTACATATTTCTTATGCACACTTTTTTCCCTTTACATATTTCTTATGCACACTTCTTTCCCTTTACATATTTCTTATGCACACTTCTTTCCCTTTACATATTTCTTATGCACACTTCTTTCCCTTTACATATTTCTTATGCACACTTCTTTCCCTTTACATATTTCTTATGCACACTTCTTTCCCTTTACATATTTCTTATGCACACTTCTTTCCCTTTACATATTTCTTATGCACACTTCTTTCCCTTTACATATTTCTTATGCACACTTCTTTCCCTTTACATATTTCTTATGCACACTTCTTTCCCTGTACATATTTCTTATGCACACTTCTTTCCCTTTACATATTTCTTATGCACACTTCTTTCCCTTTACATATTTCTTATGCACACTTCTTTCCCTTTACATATTTCTTATGCACACTTCTTTCCCTTTACATATTTCTTATGCACACTTCTTACCCTTTACATATTTCTTATGCACACTTCTTTCCCTTTACATATTTAACTCGAGGGCTTGTTCCCACATCATGTGTTTATTTCTTATGCACACTTCTTTCCCTTTACATATTTAACTCGAGGGCTTGTTCCCACATCATGTGTTTATTTCTTATGCACACTTCTTTCCCTTTACATATTTAACTCGAGGGCTTGTTCCCACATCATGTGTTTATTTCTTATGCACACTTCTTTCCCTTTACATATTTAACTCGAGGGCTTGTTCCCACATCATGTGTTTATTTCTTATGCACACTTCTTTCCCTTTACATATTTCTTATGCACACTTCTTTCCCTTTACATATTTCTTATGCACACTTCTTTCCCTTTACATATTTCTTATGCACACTTCTTTCCCTTTACATATTTCTTATTCACACTTCTTTCCCTTTACATATTTCTTATGCACACTTCTTTCCCTTTACATATTTCTTATGCACACTTCTTTCCCTTTACATATTTCTTATGCACACTTCTTTCCCTTTACATATTTCTTATGCACACTTCTTTCCCTTTACATATTTCTTATGCACACTTCTTTCCCTTTACATATTTCTTATGCACACTTCTTTCCCTTTACATATTTCTTATGCACACTTCTTTCCCTTTACATATTTCTTATGCACACTTCTTTCCCTTTACATATTTCTTATGCACACTTCTTTCCCTTTACATATTTCTTATGCACACTTCTTTCCCTTTACATATTTCTTATGCACACTTCTTCCCCTTTACATATTTCTTATGCACACTTCTTTCCCTTTACATATTTCTTATGCACACTTCTTTCCCTTTACATATTTCTTATGCACACTTCTTTTCCTTTACATATTTCTTATGCACACTTCTTTCCCTTTACATATTTCTTATGCACACTTCTTTCCCTTTACATATTTCTTATGCACACTTCTTTCCCTTTACATATTTCTTATGCACACTTCTTTCCCTTTACATATTTCTTATGTACACTTCTTTCCCTTTACATATTTCTTATGCACACTTCTTTTCCTTTACATATTTCTTATGCACACTTCTTTCCCTTTACATATTTCTTATGCACACTTCTTTCCCTTTACATATTTAACTCGAGGGCTTGTTCCCACATCATGTGTTTATTTTTTTATGCACACTTCTTTCCCTTTACATATTTAACTCGAGGGCTTGTTCCCACATCATGTGTTTATTTCTTATGCACACTTCTTTCCCTTTACATATTTCTTATGCACACTTCTTTCCCTTTACATATTTCTTATGCACACTTCTTTCCCTTTACATATTTCTTATGCACACTTCTTTCCCTTTACATATTTAACTCGAGGGCTTGTTCCCACATCATGTGTTTATTTCTTATGCACACTTCTTTCCCTTTACATATTTAACTCGAGGGCTTGTTCCCACATCATGTGTTTATTTCTTATGCACACTTCTTTCCCTTTACATATTTCTTATGCACACTTCTTTCCCTTTACATATTTCTTATGCACACTTCTTTCCCTTTACATATTTCTTATGCACACTTCTTTCCCTTTACATATTTCTTATGCACACTTCTTTCCCTTTACATATTTCTTATGCACACTTCTTTCCCTTTACATATTTCTTATGCACACTTCTTTCCCTTTACATATTTCTTATGCACACTTCTTTCCCTTTACATATTTCTTATGCACACTTCTTTCCCTTTACATATTTCTTATGCACACTTCTTTCCCTTTACATATTTCTTATGCACACTTCTTTCCCTTTACATATTTCTTATGCACACTTCTTTCCCTTTACATATTTCTTATGCACACTTCTTTCCCTTTACATATTTCTTATGCACACTTCTTCCCCTTTACATATTTCTTATGCACACTTCTTTCCCTTTACATATTTCTTATGCACACTTCTTTCCCTTTACATATTTCTTATGCACACTTCTTTTCCTTTACATATTTCTTATGCACACTTCTTTCCCTTTACATATTTCTTATGCACACTTCTTTCCCTTTACATATTTCTTATGCACACTTCTTTCCCTTTACATATTTCTTATGCACACTTCTTTCCCTTTACATATTTCTTATGTACACTTCTTTCCCTTTACATATTTCTTATGCACACTTCTTTTCCTTTACATATTTCTTATGCACACTTCTTTCCCTTTACATATTTCTTATGCACACTTCTTTCCCTTTACATATTTAACTCGAGGGCTTGTTCCCACATCATGTGTTTATTTTTTTATGCACACTTCTTTCCCTTTACATATTTAACTCGAGGGCTTGTTCCCACATCATGTGTTTATTTCTTATGCACACTTCTTTCCCTTTACATATTTCTTATGCACACTTCTTTCCCTTTACATATTTCTTATGCACACTTCTTTCCCTTTACATATTTCTTATGCACACTTCTTTCCCTTTACATATTTAACTCGAGGGCTTGTTCCCACATCATGTGTTTATTTCTTATGCACACTTCTTTCCCTTTACATATTTAACTCGAGGGCTTGTTCCCACATCATGTGTTTATTTCTTATGCACACTTCTTTCCCTTTACATATTTCTTATGCACACTTCTTTCCCTTTACATATTTCTTATGCACACTTCTTTCCCTTTACATATTTCTTATGCACACTTCTTTCCCTTTACATATTTCTTATGCACACTTCTTTCCCTTTACATATTTCTTATGCACACTTCTTTCCCTTTACATATTTCTTATGCACACTTCTTTCCCTTTACATATTTCTTATGCACACTTCTTTCCCTTTACATATTTCTTATGCACACTTCTTTCCCTTTACATATTTCTTATGCACACTTCTTTCCCTTTACATATTTCTTATGCACACTTCTTTCCCTTTACATATTTCTTATGCACACTTCTTTCCCTTTACATATTTCTTATGCACACTTCTTTCCTTTTACATATTTCTTATGCACACTTCTTTCCCTTTACATATTTATTATGCACACTTCTTTCCCTTTACATATTTCTTATGCACACTTCTTTCCCTTTACATATTTATTATGCACACTTCTTTCCCTTTACATATTTATTATGCACACTTCTTTCCCTTTACATATTTCTTATGCACACTTCTTTCCCTTTACATATTTCTTATGCACACTTCTTTCCCTTTACATATTTCTTATGCACACTTCTTTCCCTTTACATATTTCTTATGCACACTTCTTTCCCTTTACATATTTCTTATGCACACTTCTTTCCCTTTACATATTTCTTATGCACACTTCTTTCCCTTTACATATTTCTTATGCACACTTCTTTCCCTTTACATATTTCTTATGCACACTTCTTTCCCTTTACATATTTCTTATGCACACTTCTTTCCCTTTACATATTTCTTATGCACACTTCTTTCCCTTTACATATTTCTTATGCACACTTCTTTCCCTTTACATATTTCTTATGCACACTTCTTTCCCTTTACATATTTCTTATGCACACTTCTTTCCCTTTACATATTTCTTATGCACACTTCTTTCCCTTTACATATTTCTGATGCACACTTCTTTCCCTTTACATATTTCTTATGCACACTTCTTTCCCTTCACATATTTCTTATGCACACTTCTTTCCCTTTACATATTTCTTATGCACACTTCTTTCCCTTTACATATTTCTTATGCACACTTCTTTCCCTTTACATATTTCTTATGCACACTTCTTTCCCTTTACATATTTCTTATGCACACTTCTTTCCCTTTACATATTTCTTATGCACACTTCTTTCCCTTTACATATTTCTTATGCACACTTCTTTCCCTTTACATATTTCTTATGCACACTTCTTTCCCTTTACATATTTCTTATGCTCACTTCTTTCCCTTTACATATTTCTTATGCACACTTCTTTCCCTTTACATATTTCTTATGCACACTTCTTTCCCTTTACATATTTCTTATGCACACTTCTTTCCCTTTACATATTTCTTATGCACACTTCTTCCCCTTTACATATTTCTTATGCACACTTCTTTCCCTTTACATATTTCTTATGCACACTTCTTTCCCTTTACATATTTCTTATGCACACTTCTTTTCCTTTACATATTTCTTATGCACACTTCTTTCCCTTTACATATTTCTTATGCACACTTCTTTCCCTTTACATATTTCTTATGCACACTTCTTTCCCTTTACATATTTCTTATGCACACTTCTTTCCCTTTACATATTTCTTATGCACACTTCTTTCCCTTTACATATTTCTTATGCACACTTCTTTTCCTTTACATATTTCTTATGCACACTTCTTTCCCTTTACATATTTCTTATGCACACTTCTTTCCCTTTACATATTTAACTCGAGGGCTTGTTCCCACATCATGTGTTTATTTCTTATGCACACTTCTTTCCCTTTACATATTTAACTCGAGGGCTTGTTCCCACATCATGTGTTTATTTCTTATGCACACTTCTTTCCCTTTACATATTTCTTATGCACACTTCTTTCCCTTTACATATTTCTTATGCACACTTCTTTCCCTTTACATATTTCTTATGCACACTTCTTTCCCTTTACATATTTCTTATGCACACTTCTTTCCCTTAACATATTTCTTATGCACACTTCTTTCCCTTTACATATTTCTTATGCACACTTCTTTCCCTTTACATATTTCTTATGCACACTTCTTTCCCTTTACATATTTCTTATGCACACTTCTTTCCCTTTACATATTTCTTATGCACACTTCTTTCCCTTTACATATTTCTTATGCACACTGCTTTCCCTTTACATATTTCTTATGCACACTTCTTTCCCTTTACATATTTATTATGCACACTTCTTTCCCTTTACATATTTCTTATGCACACTTCTTTCCCTTTACATATTTCTTATGCACACTTCTTTCCCTTTACATATTTCTTATGCACACTTCTTTCCCTTTACATATTTCTTATGCACACTTCTTTCCCTTTACATATTTCTTATGCACACTTCTTTCCCTTTACATATTTCTTATGCACACTTCTTTCCCTTTACATATTTCTTATGCACACTTCTTTCCCTTTACATATTTCTTATGCACACTTCTTTCCCTTTACATATTTCTTATGCACACTTCTTTCCCTTTACATATTTCTTATGCACACTTCTTTCCCTTTAAATATTTCTTATGCACACTTCCTTCCCTTTACATATTTCTTATGCACACTTTTTTCCCTTTACATATTTCTTATGCACACTTCTTTCCCTTTACATATTTCTTATGCACACTTCTTTCCCTTTACATATTTCTTATGCACACTTCTTTCCCTTTACATATTTCTTATGCACACTTCTTTCCCTTTACATATTTCTTTTGCACACTTCTTTCCCTTTACATATTTCTTATGCACACTTCTTTCCCTTTACATATTTCTTATGCACACTTCTTTCCCTTTACATATTTCTTATGCACACTTCTTTCCCTTTACATATTTCTTATGCACACTTCTTTCCCTTTACATATTTATTATGCACACTTCTTTCCCTTTACATATTTATTATGCACACTTCTTTCCCTTTACATATTTCTTATGCACACTTCTTTCCCTTTACATATTTCTTATGCACACTTCTTTCCCTTTACATATTTCTTATGCACACTTCTTTCCCTTTACATATTTCTTATGCACACTTCTTTCCCTTTACATATTTCTTATGCACACTTCTTTCCCTTTACATATTTCTTATGCACACTTCTTTCCCTTTACATATTTCTTATGCACACTTCTTTCCCTTTACATATTTCTTATGCACACTTCTTTCCCTTTACATATTTCTTATGCACACTTCTTTCCCTTTACATATTTCTTATGCACACTTCTTTCCCTTTACATATTTCTTATGCACACTTCTTTCCCTTTACATATTTCTTATGCACACTTCTTTCCCTTTACATATTTCTTATGCACACTTCTTTCCCTTTACATATTTCTTATGCACACTTCTTTCCCTTTACATATTTCTGATGCACACTTCTTTCCCTTTACATATTTCTTATGCACACTTCTTTCCCTTCACATATTTCTTATGCACACTTCTTTCCCTTTACATATTTCTTATGCACACTTCTTTCCCTTTACATATTTCTTATGCACACTTCTTTCCCTTTACATATTTCTTATGCACACTTCTTTCCCTTTACATATTTCTTATGCACACTTCTTTCCCTTTACATATTTCTTATGCACACTTCTTTCCCTTTACATATTTCTTATGCACACTTCTTTCCCTTTACATATTTCTTATGCACACTTCTTTCCCTTTACATATTTCTTATGCTCACTTCTTTCCCTTTACATATTTCTTATGCACACTTCTTTCCCTTTACATATTTCTTATGCACACTTCTTTCCCTTTACATATTTCTTATGCACACTTCTTTCCCTTTACATATTTCTTATGCACACTTCTTCCCCTTTACATATTTCTTATGCACACTTCTTTCCCTTTACATATTTCTTATGCACACTTCTTTCCCTTTACATATTTCTTATGCACACTTCTTTTCCTTTACATATTTCTTATGCACACTTCTTTCCCTTTACATATTTCTTATGCACACTTCTTTCCCTTTACATATTTCTTATGCACACTTCTTTCCCTTTACATATTTCTTATGCACACTTCTTTCCCTTTACATATTTCTTATGCACACTTCTTTCCCTTTACATATTTCTTATGCACACTTCTTTTCCTTTACATATTTCTTATGCACACTTCTTTCCCTTTACATATTTCTTATGCACACTTCTTTCCCTTTACATATTTAACTCGAGGGCTTGTTCCCACATCATGTGTTTATTTCTTATGCACACTTCTTTCCCTTTACATATTTAACTCGAGGGCTTGTTCCCACATCATGTGTTTATTTCTTATGCACACTTCTTTCCCTTTACATATTTCTTATGCACACTTCTTTCCCTTTACATATTTCTTATGCACACTTCTTTCCCTTTACATATTTCTTATGCACACTTCTTTCCCTTTACATATTTCTTATGCACACTTCTTTCCCTTAACATATTTCTTATGCACACTTCTTTCCCTTTACATATTTCTTATGCACACTTCTTTCCCTTTACATATTTCTTATGCACACTTCTTTCCCTTTACATATTTCTTATGCACACTTCTTTCCCTTTACATATTTCTTATGCACACTTCTTTCCCTTTACATATTTCTTATGCACACTGCTTTCCCTTTACATATTTCTTATGCACACTTCTTTCCCTTTACATATTTATTATGCACACTTCTTTCCCTTTACATATTTCTTATGCACACTTCTTTCCCTTTACATATTTCTTATGCACACTTCTTTCCCTTTACATATTTCTTATGCACACTTCTTTCCCTTTACATATTTCTTATGCACACTTCTTTCCCTTTACATATTTCTTATGCACACTTCTTTCCCTTTACATATTTCTTATGCACACTTCTTTCCCTTTACATATTTCTTATGCACACTTCTTTCCCTTTACATATTTCTTATGCACACTTCTTTCCCTTTACATATTTCTTATGCACACTTCTTTCCCTTTACATATTTCTTATGCACACTTCTTTCCCTTTAAATATTTCTTATGCACACTTCCTTCCCTTTACATATTTCTTATGCACACTTTTTTCCCTTTACATATTTCTTATGCACACTTCTTTCCCTTTACATATTTCTTATGCACACTTCTTTCCCTTTACATATTTCTTATGCACACTTCTTTCCCTTTACATATTTCTTATGCACACTTCTTTCCCTTTACATATTTCTTTTGCACACTTCTTTCCCTTTACATATTTCTTATGCACACTTCTTTCCCTTTACATATTTCTTATGCACACTTCTTTCCCTTTACATATTTCTTATGCACCCTTCTTTCCCTTTACATATTTCTTATGCACCCTTCTTTCCCTTTACATATTTCTTATGCACACTTCTTTCCCTTTACATATTTCTTATGCACACTTCTTTCCCTTTACATATTTCTTATGCACACTTCTTTCCCTTTACATATTTCTTATGCACACTTCTTTCCCTTTACATATTTCTTATGCACACTTCTTTCCCTTTACATATTTCTTATGCACACTTCTTTCCCTTTACATATTTCTTATGCACACTTCTTTCCCTTTACATATTTCTTATGCACACTTCTTTCCCTTTACATATTTCTTATGCACACTTCTTTCCCTTTACATATTTCTTATGCACACTTCTTTCCCTTTACATATTTCTTATGCACACTTCTTTCCCTTTACATATTTCTTATGCACACTTCTTTCCCTTTACATATTTCTTATGCACACTTCTTTCCCTTTACATATTTCTTATGCACACTTCTTTCTCTTTACATATTTCTTATGCACACTTCTTTCCCTTTATTATTTATTATGCACACTTCTTTCCCTTTACATATTTATTATGCACACTTCTTTCCCTTTACATATTTATTATGCACACTTCTTTCTCTTTACATATTTCTTATGCACACTTCTTTCCTTTTACATATTTCTTATGCACACTTCTTTCGCTTTACATATTTCTTATGCACACTTCTTTCCCTTTACATATTTCTTATGCACACTTCTTTCCCTTTACATATTTCTTATGCACACTTCTTTCCCTCTTACATATTTCTTATGCACACTTCTTTCCCTTTACATATTTCTTATGCACACTTCTTTCCCTTTACATATTTCTTATGCACACTTCTTTCCCTTTACATATTTCTTATGCACACTTCTTTCCCTTTACATATTTCTTATGCACACTTCTTTCCCTTTACATATTTCTTATGCACACTTCTTTCCCTTTACATATTTCTTATGCACACTTCTTTCCCTTTACATATTTCTTATGCACACTTCTTTCCCTTTACATATTTCTTATGCACACTTCTTTCCCTTTACATATTTCTTATGCACACTTCTTTCCCTTTACATATTTCTTATGCACACTTCTTTCCCTTTACATATTTCTTATGCACACTTCTTTCCCTTCTACATATTTCTTATGCACACTTCTTTCCCTTTACATATTTCTTATGCACACTTCTTTCCCTTTACATATTTCTTATGCACACTTCTTTCCCTTTACATATTTCTTATGCACACTTCTTTCCCTTTACATATTTCTTATGCACACTTCTTTCCCTTTACATATTTCTTATGCACACTTCTTTCCCTTTACATATTTCTTATGCACACTTCTTTCCCTTTACATATTTCTTATGCACACTTCTTTCCCTTTACATATTTCTTATGCACACTTCTTTCCCTTTACATATTTCTTATGCACACTTCTTTCCCTTTACATATTTCTTATGCACACTTCTTTCCCTTTACATATTTCTTATGCACACTTCTTTCCCTTTACATATTTCTTATGCACACTTCTTTCCCTTTACATATTTCTTATGCACACTTCTTTCCCTTTACATATTTCTTATGCACACTTCTTTCCCTTTACATATTTCTTATGCACACTTCTTTCCCTTTACATATTTCTTATGCACACTTCTTTCCCTTTACATATTTCTTATGCACACTTCTTTCCCTTTACATATTTCTTATGCACACTTCTTTCCCTTTACATATTTCTTATGCACACTTCTTTCCCTTTACATATTTCTTATGCACACTTCTTTCCCTTTACATATTTCTTATGCACACTTCTTTCCCCTTTACATATTTCTTATGCACACTTCTTTCCCTTTACATATTTCTTATGCACACTTCTTTCCCTTTACATATTTCTTATGCACACTTCTTTTTACATATTTCTTATGCACACTTCTTTCCCTTTACATATTTCTTATGCACACTTCTTTCCCTTTACATATTTCTTATGCACACTTCTTTCCCTTTACATATTTCTTATGCACACTTCTTTCCCTTTACATATTTCTTATGCACACTTCTTTCCCTTTACATATTTCTTATGCACACTTCTTTCCCTTTACATATTTCTTATGCACACTTCTTTCCCTTTACATATTTCTTATGCACACTTCTTTCCCTTTACATATTTCTTATGCACACTTCTTTCCCTTTACATATTTCTTATGCACACTTCTTTCCCTTTACATATTTCTTATGCACACTTCTTTCCCTTTACATATTTCTTATGCACACTTCTTTCCCTTTACATATTTCTTATGCACACTTCTTTCCCTTTACATATTTCTTATGCACACTTCTTTCCCTTTACATATTTCTTATGCACACTTCTTTCCCTTTACATATTTCTTATGCACACTTCTTTCCCTTTACATATTTCTTATGCACACTTCTTTCCCTTTACATATTTCTTATGCACACTTCTTTCCCTTTACATATTTCTTATGCACACTTCTTTCCCTTTACATATTTCTTATGCACACTTCTTTCCCTTTACATATTTCTTATGCACACTTCTTTCCCTTTACATATTTCTTATGCACACTTCTTTCCCTTTACATATTTCTTATGCACACTTCTTTCCCTTTACATATTTCTTATGCACACTTCTTTCCCTTTACATATTTCTTATGCACACTTCTTTCCCTTTACATATTTCTTATGCACACTTCTTTCCCTTTACATATTTCTTATGCACACTTCTTTCCCTTTACATATTTCTTATGCACACTTCTTTCCCTTTACATATTTCTTATGCACACTTCTTTCCCTTTACATATTTCTTATGCACACTTCTTTCCCTTTACATATTTCTTATGCACACTTCTTTCCCTTTACATATTTCTTATGCACACTTCTTTCCCTTTACATATTTCTTATGCACACTTCTTTCCCTTTACATATTTCTTATGCACACTTCTTTCCCTTTACATATTTCTTATGCACACTTCTTTCCCTTTACATATTTCTTATGCACACTTCTTTCCCTTTACATATTTCTTATGCACACTTCTTTCCCTTTACATATTTCTTATGCACACTTCTTTCCCTTTACATATTTCTTATGCACACTTCTTTCCCTTTACATATTTCTTATGCACACTTCTTTCCCTTTACATATTTCTTATGCACACTTCTTTCCCTTTACATATTTCTTATGCACACTTCTTTCCCTTTACATATTTCTTATGCACACTTCTTTCCCTTTACATATTTCTTATGCACACTTCTTTCCCTTTACATATTTCTTATGCACACTTCTTTCCCTTTACATATTTCTTATGCACACTTCTTTCCCTTTACATATTTCTTATGCACACTTCTTTCCCTTTACATATTTCTTATGCACACTTCTTTCCCTTTACATATTTCTTATGCACACTTCTTTCCCTTTACATATTTCTTATGCACACTTCTTTCCCTTTACATATTTCTTATGCACACTTCTTTCTTTCCATTTACATATTTCTTATGCACACTTCTTTCCCTTTACATATTTCTTATGCACACTTCTTTCCCTTTACATATTTCTTATGCACACTTCTTTCCCTTTACATATTTCTTATGCACACTTCTTTCCCTTTACATATTTCTTATGACACTTCTTTCCCTTTACATATTTCTTATGCACACTTCTTTCCCTTTACATATTTCTTATGCACACTTCTTTCCCTTTACATATTTAACTCGAGGGCTTGTTCCCACATCATGTGTTTATTTCTTATGCACACTTCTTTCCCTTTACATATTTCTTATGCACACTTCTTTCCCTTTACATATTTCTTATGCACACTTCTTTCCCTTTACATATTTCTTATGCACACTTCTTTCCCTTTACATATTTCTTATGCACACTTCTTTCCCTTTACATATTTCTTATGCACACTTCTTTCCCTTTACATATTTCTTATGCACACTTCTTTCCCTTTACATATTTCTTATGCACACTTCTTTCCCTTTACATATTTCTTATGCACACTTCTTTCCCTTTACATATTTCTTATGCACACTTCTTTCCCTTTACATATTTCTTATGCACACTTCTTTCCCTTTACATATTTCTTATGCACACTTCTTTCCCTTTACATATTTCTTATGCACACTTCTTTCCCTTTACATATTTCTTATGCACACTTCTTTCCCTTTACATATTTCTTATGCACACTTCTTTCCCTTTACATATTTCTTATGCACACTTCTTTCCCTTTACATATTTCTTATGCACACTTCTTTCCCTTTACATATTTCTTATGCACACTTCTTTCCCTTTACATATTTCTTATGCACACTTCTTTCCCTTTACATATTTCTTATGCACACTTCTTTCCCTTTACATATTTCTTATGCACACTTCTTTCCCTTTACATATTTCTTATGCACACTTCTTTCCCTTTACATATTTCTTATGCACACTTCTTTCCCTTTACATATTTCTTATGCACACTTCTTTCCCTTTACATATTTCTTATGCACACTTCTTTCCCTTTACATATTCCTTATGCACACTTCTTTCCCTTTACATATTTCTTATGCACACTTCTTTCCCTTTACATATTTCTTATGCACACTTCTTTCCCTTTACATATTTCTTATGCACACTTCTTTCCCTTTACATATTTCTTATGCACACTTCTTTCCCTTTACATATTTCTTATGCACACTTCTTTCCCTTTACATATTTCTTATGCACACTTCTTTCCCTTTACATATTTCTTATGCACACTTCTTTCCCTTTACATATTTCTTATGCACACTTCTTTCCCTTTACATATTTCTTATGCACACTTCTTTCCCTTTACATATTTCTTATGCACACTTCTTTCCCTTTACATATTTCTTATGCACACTTCTTTCCCTTTACATATTTCTTATGCACACTTCTTTCCCTTTACATATTTCTTATGCACACTTCTTTCCCTTTACATATTTCTTATGCACACTTCTTTCCCTTTACATATTTCTTATGCACACTTCTTTCCCTTTACATATTTCTTATGCACACTTCTTTCCCTTTACATATTTCTTATGCACACTTCTTTCCCTTTACATATTTCTTATGCACACTTCTTTCCCTTTACATATTTCTTATGCACACTTCTTTCCCTTTACATATTTCTTATGCACACTTCTTTCCCTTTACATATTTCTAATGCACACTTCTTTCCCTTTACATATTTCTTATGCACACTTCTTTCCCTTTACATATTCCTTATGCACACTTCTTTCCCTTTACATATTTCTTATGCACACTTCTTTCCCTTTACATATTTCTTATGCACACTTCTTTCCCTTTACATATTTCTTATGCACACTTCTTTCCCTTTACATATTTCTTATGCACACTTCTTTCCCTTTACATATTTCTTATGCACACTTCTTTCCCTTTACATATTTCTTATGCACACTTCTTTCCCTTTACATATTTCTTATGCACACTTCTTTCCCTTTACATATTTCTTATGCACACTTCTTTCCCTTTACATATTTCTTATGCACACTTCTTTCCCTTTACATATTTCTTATGCACACTTCTTTCCCTTTACATATTTCTTATGCACACTTCTTTCCCTTTACATATTTCTTATGCACACTTCTTTCCCTTTACATATTTCTTATGCACACTTCTTTCCCTTTACATATTTCTTATGCACACTTCTTTCCCTTTACATATTTCTTATGCACACTTATTTCCCTTTACATATTTCTTATGTACACTTCTTTCCCTTTACATATTTCTTATGCACACTTCTTTCCCTTTACATATTTCTTATGCACACTTCTTTCCCTTTACATATTTCTTATGCACACTTCTTTCCCTTTACATATTCCTTATGCACACTTCTTTCCCTTTACATATTTCTTATGCACACTTCTTTCCCTTTACATATTTCTTATGCACACTTCTTTCCCTTTACATATTTCTTATGCACACTTCTTTCCCTTTACATATTTCTTATGCACACTTCTTTCCCTTTACATATTTCTTATGCACACTTCTTTCCCTTTACATATTTCTTATGCACACTTCTTTCCCTTTACATATTTCTTATGCACACTTCTTTCCCTTTACATATTTCTTATGCACACTTCTTTCCCTTTACATATTTCTTATGCACACTTCTTTCCCTTTACATATTTCTTATGCACACTTCTTTCCCTTTACATATTTCTTATGCACACTTCTTTCCCTTTACATATTTCTTATGCACACTTCTTTCCCTTTACATATTTCTTATGCACACTTCTTTCCCTTTACATATTTCTTATGCACACTTCTTTCCCTTTACATATTTCTTATGCACACTTATTTCCCTTTACATATTTCTTATGCACACTTCTTTCCCTTTACATATTTTGTATGCACACTTCTTTCCCTTTACATATTTCTTATGCACACTTCTTTCCCTTTACATATTTCTTATGCACACTTCTTTCCCTTTACATATTTCTTATGCACACTTCTTTCCCTTTACATATTTCTTATGCACACTTCTTTCCCTTTACATATTTCTTATGCACACTTCTTTCCCTTTACATATTTCTTATGCACACTTCTTTCCCTTTACATATTTCTTATGCACACTTCTTTCCCTTTACATATTTCTTATGCACACTTCTTTCCCTTTACATATTTAACTCGAGGGCTTGTTCCCACATCATGTGTTTATTTCTTATGCACACTTCTTTCCCTTTACATATGTCTTATGCACACTTCTTTCCCTTTACATATTTCTTATGCACACTTCTTTCCCTTTACATATTTCTTATGCACACTTCTTTCCCTTTACATATTTCTTATGCACACTTCTTTCCCTTTACATATTTCTTATGCACACTTCTTTCCCTTTACATATTTCTTATGCACACTTCTTTCCCTTTACATATTTCTTATGCACACTTCTTTCCCTTTACATATTTCTTATGCACACTTCTTTCCCTTTACATATTTCTTATGCACACTTCTTTCCCTTTACATATTTCTTATGCACACTTCTTTCCCTTTACATATTTCTTATGCACACTTCTTTCCCTTTACATATTTCTTATGCACACTTCTTTCCCTTTACATATTTCTTATGCACACTTCTTTCCCTTTACATATTTCTTATGCACACTTCTTTCCCTTTACATATTTCTTATGCACACTTCTTTCCCTTTACATATTTCTTATGCACACTTCTTTCCCTTTACATATTTCTTATGCACACTTCTTTCCCTTTACATATTTCTTATGCACACTTCTTTCCCTTTACATATTTATTATGCACACATCTTTCCCTTTACATATTTCTTATGCACACTTCTTTCCCTTTACATATTTCTTATGCACACTTCTTTCCCTTTACATATTTCTTATGCACACTTCTTTCCCTTTACATATTTCTTATGCACACTTCTTTCCCTTTACATATTTCTTATGCACACTTCTTTCCCTTTACATATTTCTTATGCACACTTCTTTCCCTTTACATATTTCTTATGCACACTTCTTTCCCTTTACATATTTCTTATGCACACTTCTTTCCCTTTACATATTTCTTATGCACACTTCTTTCCCTTTACATATTTCTTATGCACACTTCTTTCCCTTTACATATTTAACTCGAGGGCTTGTTCCCACATCATGTGTTTATTTCTTATGCACACTTCTTTCCCTTTACATATGTCTTATGCACACTTCTTTCCCTTTACATATTTCTTATGCACACTTCTTTCCCTTTACATATTTCTTATGCACACTTCTTTCCCTTTACATATTTCTTATGCACACTTCTTTCCCTTTACATATTTCTTATGCACACTTCTTTCCCTTTACATATTTATTATGCACACTTCTTTCCCTTTACATATTTCTTATGCACACTTCTTTCCCTTTACATATTTCTTATGCACACTTCTTTCCCTTTACATATTTCTTATGCACACTTCTTTCCCTTTACATATTTCTTATGCACACTTCTTTCCCTTTACATATTTCTTATGCACACTTCTTTCCCTTTACATATTTCTTATGCACACTTCTTTCCCTTTACATATTTCTTATGCACACTTCTTTCCCTTTACATATTTCTTATGCACACTTCTTTCCCTTTACATATTTCTTATGCACACTTCTTTCCCTTTACATATTTCTTATGCACACTTCTTTCCCTTTACATATTTCTTATGCACACTTCTTTCCCTTTACATATTTCTTATGCACACTTCTTTCCCTTTACATATTTCTTATGCACACTTCTTTCCCTTTACATATTTCTTATGCACACTTCTTTCCCTTTACATATTTCTTATGCACACTTCTTTCCCTTTACATATTTAACTCGAGGGCTTGTTCCCACATCATGTGTTTATTTCTTATGCACACTTCTTTCCCTTTACATATTTCTTATGCACACTTCTTTCCCTTTACATATTTCTTATGCACACTTCTTTCCCTTTACATATTTCTTATGCACACTTCTTTCCCTTTACATATTTCTTATGCACACTTCTTTCCCTTTACATATTTCTTATGCACACTTCTTTCCCTTTACATATTTCTTATGCACACTTCTTTCCCTTTACATATTTCTTATGCACACTTCTTTCCCTTTACATATTTCTTATGCACACTTCTTTCCCTTTACATATTTAACTCGAGGGCTTGTTCCCACATCATGTGTTTATTTCTTATGCACACTTCTTTCCCTTTACATATTTCTTATGCACACTTCTTTCCCTTTACATATTTCTTATGCACACTTCTTTCCCTTTACATATTTCTTATGCACACTTCTTTCCCTTTACATATTTCTTATGCACACTTCTTTCCCTTTACATATTTCTTATGCACACTTCTTTCCCTTTACATATTTCTTATGCACACTTCTTTCCCTTTACATATTTCTTATGCACACTTCTTTCCCTTTACATATTTCTTATGCACACTTCTTTCCCTTTACATATTTCTTATGCACACTTCTTTCCCTTTACATATTTCTTATGCACACTTCTTTCCCTTTACATATTTCTTATGCACACTTCTTTCCCTTTACATATTTCTTATGCACACTTCTTTCCCTTTACATATTTCTTATGCACACTTCTTTCCCTTTACATATTTCTTATGCACACTTCTTTCCCTTTACATATTTCTTATGCACACTTCTTTCCCTTTACATATTTCTTATGCACACTTCTTTCCCTTTACATATTTCTTATGCACACTTCTTTCCCTTTACATATTTCTTATGCACACTTCTTTCCCTTTACATATTTCTTATGCACACTTCTTTCCCTTTACATATTTCTTATGCACACTTCTTTCCCTTTACATATTTCTTATGCACACTTCTTTCCCTTTACATATTTCTTATGCACACTTCTTTCCCTTTACATATTTCTTATGCACACTTCTTTCCCTTTACATATTTATTATGCACACTTCTTTCCCTTTACATATTTCTTATGCACACTTCTTTCCCTTTACATATTTCTTATGCACACTTCTTTCCCTTTACATATTTCTTATGCACACTTCTTTCCCTTTACATATTTCTTATGCACACTTCTTTCCCTTTACATATTTCTTATGCACACTTCTTTCCCTTTACATATTTCTTATGCACACTTCTTTCCCTTTACATATTTCTTATGCACACTTCTTTCCCTTTACATATTTCTTATGCACACTTCTTTCCCTTTACATATTTCTTATGCACACTTCTTTCCCTTTACATATTTCTTATGCACACTTCTTTCCCTTTACATATTTCTTATGCACACTTCTTTCCCTTTACATATTTCTTATGCACACTTCTTTCCCTTTACATATTTCTTATGCACACTTCTTTCCCTTTACATATTTCTTATGCACACTTCTTTCCCTTTACATATTTATTATGCACACATCTTTCCCTTTACATATTTCTTATGCACACTTCTTTCCCTTTACATATTTCTTATGCACACTTCTTTCCCTTTACATATTTCTTATGCACACTTCTTTCCCTTTACATATTTCTTATGCACACTTCTTTCCCTTTACATATTTCTTATGCACACTTCTTTCCCTTTACATATTTCTTATGCACACTTCTTTCCCTTTACATATTTCTTATGCACACTTCTTTCCCTTTACATATTTCTTATGCACACTTCTTTCCCTTTACATATTTCTTATGCACACTTCTTTCCCTTTACATATTTCTTATGCACACTTCTTTCCCTTTACATATTTAACTCGAGGGCTTGTTCCCACATCATGTGTTTATTTCTTATGCACACTTCTTTCCCTTTACATATGTCTTATGCACACTTCTTTCCCTTTACATATTTCTTATGCACACTTCTTTCCCTTTACATATTTCTTATGCACACTTCTTTCCCTTTACATATTTCTTATGCACACTTCTTTCCCTTTACATATTTCTTATGCACACTTCTTTCCCTTTACATATTTATTATGCACACTTCTTTCCCTTTACATATTTCTTATGCACACTTCTTTCCCTTTACATATTTCTTATGCACACTTCTTTCCCTTTACATATTTCTTATGCACACTTCTTTCCCTTTACATATTTCTTATGCACACTTCTTTCCCTTTACATATTTCTTATGCACACTTCTTTCCCTTTACATATTTCTTATGCACACTTCTTTCCCTTTACATATTTCTTATGCACACTTCTTTCCCTTTACATATTTCTTATGCACACTTCTTTCCCTTTACATATTTCTTATGCACACTTCTTTCCCTTTACATATTTCTTATGCACACTTCTTTCCCTTTACATATTTCTTATGCACACTTCTTTCCCTTTACATATTTCTTATGCACACTTCTTTCCCTTTACATATTTAACTCGAGGGCTTGTTCCCACATCATGTGTTTATTTCTTATGCACACTTCTTTCCCTTTACATATGTCTTATGCACACTTCTTTCCCTTTACATATTTAACTCGAGGGCTTGTTCCCACATCATGTGTTTATTTCTTATGCACACTTCTTTCCCTTTACATATTTCTTATGCACACTTCTTTCCCTTTACATATTTCTTATGCACACTTCTTTCCCTTTACATATTTCTTATGCACACTTCTTTCCCTTTACATATTTCTTATGCACACTTCTTTCCCTTTACATATTTCTTATGCACACTTCTTTCCCTTTACATATTTCTTATGCACACTTCTTTCCCTTTACATATTTCTTATGCACACTTCTTTCCCTTTACATATTTCTTATGCACACTTCTTTCCCTTTACATATTTCTTATGCACACTTCTTTCCCTTTACATATTTCTTATGCACACTTCTTTCCCTTTACATATTTCTTATGCACACTTCTTTCCCTTTACATATTTCTTATGCACACTTCTTTCCCTTTACATATTTCTTATGCACACTTCTTTCCCTTTACATATTTCTTATGCACACTTCTTTCCCGTTACATATTTCTTATGCACACTTCTTTCCCTTTACATATTTCTTATGCACACTTCTTTCCCTTTACATATTTCTTATGCACACTTCTTTCCCTTTACATATTTCTTATGCACACTTCTTTCCCTTTACATATTTCTTATGCACACTTCTTTCCCTTTACATATTTCTTATGCACACTTCTTTCCCTTTACATATTTCTTATGCACACTTCTTTCCCTTTACATATTTCTTATGCACACTTCTTTCCCTTTACATATTTCTTATGCACACTTCTTTCCCTTTACATATTTCTTATGCACACTTCTTTCCCTTTACATATTTCTTATGCACACTTCTTTCCCTTTACATATTTCTTATGCACACTTCTTTCCCTTTACATATTTCTTATGCACACTTCTTTCCCTTTACATATTTCTTATGCACACTTCTTTCCCTTTACATATTTCTTATGCACACTTCTTTCCCTTTACATATTTCGTATGCACACTTCTTTCCCTTTACATATTTCTTATGCACACTTCTTTCCCTTTACATATTTCTTATGCACACTTCTTTCCCTTTACATATTTCTTATGCACACTTCTTTCCCTTTACATATTTCTTATGCACACTTCTTTCCCTTTACATATTTCTTATGCACACTTCTTTCCCTTTACATATTTCTTATGCACACTTCTTTCCCTTTACATATTTCTTATGCACACTTCTTTCCCTTTACATATTTCTTATGCACACTTCTTTCCCTTTACATATTTCTTATGCACACTTCTTTCCCTTTACATATTTCTTATGCACACTTCTTTCCCTTTACATATTTCTTATGCACACTTCTTTAACTTTACATATTTCTTATGCACACTTCTTTCCCTTTACATATTTCTTATGCACACTTCTTTCCCTTTACATATTTCTTATGCACACTTCTTTCCCTTTACATATTTCTTATGCACACTTCTTTCCCTTTACATATTTCTTATGCACACTTCTTTCCCTTTACATATTTCTTATGCACACTTCTTTCCCTTTACATATTTCTTATGCACACTTCTTTCCCTTTACATATTTCTTATGCACACTTCTTTCCCTTTACATATTTCTTATGCACACTTCTTTCCCTTTACATATTTCCTATGCACACTTCTTTCCCTTTACATATTTCTTATGCACACTTCTTTCCCTTTACATATTTCTTATGCACACTTCTTTCCCTTTACATATTTCTTATGCACACTTCTTTCCCTTTACATATTTCTTATGCACACTTCTTTCCCTTTACATATTTCTTATGCACACTTCTTTCCCTTTACATATTTCTTATGCACACTTCTTTCCCTTTACATATTTCTTATGCACACTTCTTTCCCTTTACATATTTCTTATGCACACTTCTTTCCCTTTACATATTTCTTATGTACACTTCTTTCCCTTTACATATTTCTTATGCACACTTCTTTCCCTTTACATATTTCTTATGCACACTTCTTTCCCTTTACATATTTCTTATGCACACTTCTTTCCCTTTACATATTTCTTATGCACACTTCTTTCCCTTTACATATTTCTTATGCACACTTCTTTCCCTTTACATATTTCTTATGCACACTTCTTTCCCTTTACATATTTCTTATGCACACTTCTTTCCCTTTACATATTTCTTATGCACACTTCTTTCCCTTTACATATTTCTTATGTACACTTCTTTCCCTTTACATATTTCTTATGCACACTTCTTTCCCTTTACATATTTCTTATGCACACTTCTTTCCCTTTACATATTTCTTATGCACACTTCTTTCCCTTTACATATTTCGTATGCACACTTCTTTCCCTTTACATATTTCTTATGCACACTTCTTTCCCTTTACATATTTCTTATGCACACTTCTTTCCCTTTACATATTTCTTATGCACACTTCTTTCCCTTTACATATTTCTTATGCACACTTCTTTCCCTTTACATATTTAACTCGAGGGCTTGTTCCCACATCATGTGTTTATTTCTTATGCACACTTCTTTCCCTTTACATATGTCTTATGCACACTTCTTTCCCTTTACATATTTCTTATGCACACTTCTTTCCCTTTACATATTTCTTATGCACACTTCTTTCCCTTTACATATTTCTTATGCACACTTCTTTCCCTTTACATATTTCTTATGCACACTTCTTTCCCTTTACATATTTCTTATGCACACTTCTTTCCCTTTACATATTTCTTATGCACACTTCTTTCCCTTTACATATTTCTTATGCACACTTCTTTCCCTTTACATATTTCTTATGCACACTTCTTTCCCTTTACATATTTCTTATGCACACTTCTTTCCCTTTACATATTTCTTATGCACACTTCTTTCCCTTTACATATTTCTTATGCACACTTCTTTCCCTTTACATATTTCTTATGCACACTTCTTTCCCTTTACATATTTCTTATGCACACTTCTTTCCCTTTACATATTTCTTATGCACACTTCTTTCCCTTTACATATTTCTTATGCACACTTCTTTCCCTTTACATATTTCTTATGCACACTTCTTTCCCTTTACATATTTCTTATGCACACTTCTTTCCCTTTACATATTTCTTATGCACACTTCTTTCCCTTTACATATTTCTTATGCACACTTCTTTCCATTTACATATTTCTTATGCACACTTCTTTCCCTTTACATATTTCTTATGCACACTTCTTTCCCTTTACATATTTCTTATGCACACTTCTTTCCCTTTACATATTTCCTATGCACACTTCTTTCCCTTTACATATTTCTTATGCACACTTCTTTCCCTTTACATATTTCTTATGCACACTTCTTTCCCTTTACATATTTCTTATGCACACTTCTTTCCCTTTACATATTTCTTATGCACACTTCTTTCCCTTTACATATTTCTTATGCACACTTCTTTCCCTTTACATATTTCTTATGCACACTTCTTTCCCTTTACATATTTCTTATGCACACTTTTTTCCCTTTACATATTTCTTATGCACACTTCTTTCCCTTTACATATTTCTTATGCACACTTCTTTCCCTTTACATATTTCTTATACACACTTCTTTCCCTTTACATATTTCTTATGCACACTTCTTTCCCTTTACATATTTCTTATGCACACTTCTTTCCCTTTACATATTTCTTATGCACACTTCTTTCCCTTTACATATTTCTTATGCACACTTCTTTCCCTTTACATATTTCTTATGCACACTTCTTTCCCTTTACATATTTCTTATGCACACTTCTTTCCCTTTACATATTTCTTATGCACACTTCTTTCCCTTTACATATTTAACTCGAGGGCTTGTTCCCACATCATGTGTTTATTTCTTATGCACACTTCTTTCCCTTTACATATTTCTTATGCACACTTCTTCCCCTTTACATATTTCTTATGCACACTTCTTTCCCTTTACATATTTCTTATGCACACTTATTTCCCTTTACATATTTCTTATGCACACTTCTTTCCCTTTACATATTTCTTATGCACACTTCTTTCCCTTTACATATTTCTTATGCACACTTCTTTCCCTTTACATATTTCTTATGCACACTTCTTTCCCTTTACATATTTCTTATGCACACTTCTTTCCCTTTACATATTTCTTATGCACACTTCTTTCCCTTTACATATTTATTATGCACACTTCTTTCCCTTTACATATTTCTTATGCACACTTATTTCCCTTTACATATTTCTTGTGCACACTTCTTTCCCTTTACATATTTCTTATGCACACTTCTTTCCCTTTACATATTTCTTATGCACACTTCTTTCCCTTTACATATTTCTTATGCACACTTCTTTCCCTTTACATATTTCTTATGCACACTTCTTTCCCTTTACATATTTCTTATGCACACTTCTTTCCCTTTACATATTTCTTATGAACACTTCTTTCCCTTTACATATTTCTTATGCACACTTTTTTCCCTTTACATATTTCTTATGCACACTTCTTTCCCTTTACATATTTCTTATGCACACTTCTTTCCCTTTACATATTTCTTATGCACACTTCTTTCCCTTTAGATATTTCTTATGCACACTTCTTTCCCTTTGCATATTTCTTATGCACACTTCTTTCCCTTTACATATTTCTTATGCACACTTCTTTCCCTTTACATATTTCTTATGCACACTTCTTTCCCTTTACATATTTCTTATGCACACTTCTTTCCCTTTACATATTTCCTATGCACACTTCTTTCCCTTTACATATTTCTTATTCACACTTCTTTCCCTTTACATATTTCTTATGCACACTTCTTTCCCTTTACATATTTCTTATGCACACTTCTTTCCCTTTACATATTTCTTATGCACACTTCTTTCCCTTTACATATTTCTTATGCACACTTCTTTCCCTTTACATATTTCTTATGCACACTTCTTTCCCTTTACATATTTCTTATGCACACTTCTTTCCCTTTACATATTTCTTATGCACACTTCTTTCCCTTTACATATTTCTTATGCACACTTCTTTCCCTTTACATATTTCTTATGCACACTTCTTTCCCTTTACATATTTCTTATGCACACTTCTTTCCCTTTACATATTTCTTATGCACACTTCTTTCCCTTTACATATTTCTTATGCACACTTCTTTCCCTTTACATATTTCTTATGCACACTTCTTTCCCTTTACATATTTCTTATGCACACTTCTTTCCCTTTACATATTTCTTATGCACACTTCTTTCCCTTTACATATTTCTTATGCACACTTCTTTCCCTTTACATATTTCTTATGCACACTTCTTTCCCTTTACATATTTCTTATGCACACTTCTTTCCCTTTACATATTTCTTATGCACACTTCTTTCCCTTTACATATTTCTTATGCACACTTCTTTCCCTTTACATATTTCTTATGCACACTTCTTTCCCTTTACATATTTCTTATGCACACTTCTTTCCCTTTACATATTTCTTATGCACACTTCTTTCCCTTTACATATTTCTTATGCACACTTCTTTCCCTTTACATATTTCTTATGCACACTTCTTTCCCTTTACATATTTCTTATGTACACTTCTTTCCCTTTACATATTTCTTATGCACACTTCTTTCCCTTTACATATTTCTTATGCACACTTCTTTCCCTTTACATATTTCTTATGCACACTTCTTTCCCTTTACATATTTCGTATGCACACTTCTTTCCCTTTACATATTTCTTATGCACACTTCTTTCCCTTTACATATTTCTTATGCACACTTCTTTCCCTTTACATATTTCTTATGCACACTTCTTTCCCTTTACATATTTCTTATGCACACTTCTTTCCCTTTACATATTTAACTCGAGGGCTTGTTCCCACATCATGTGTTTATTTCTTATGCACACTTCTTTCCCTTTACATATGTCTTATGCACACTTCTTTCCCTTTACATATTTCTTATGCACACTTCTTTCCCTTTACATATTTCTTATGCACACTTCTTTCCCTTTACATATTTCTTATGCACACTTCTTTCCCTTTACATATTTCTTATGCACACTTCTTTCCCTTTACATATTTCTTATGCACACTTCTTTCCCTTTACATATTTCTTATGCACACTTCTTTCCCTTTACATATTTCTTATGCACACTTCTTTCCCTTTACATATTTCTTATGCACACTTCTTTCCCTTTACATATTTCTTATGCACACTTCTTTCCCTTTACATATTTCTTATGCACACTTCTTTCCCTTTACATATTTCTTATGCACACTTCTTTCCCTTTACATATTTCTTATGCACACTTCTTTCCCTTTACATATTTCTTATGCACACTTCTTTCCCTTTACATATTTCTTATGCACACTTCTTTCCCTTTACATATTTCTTATGCACACTTCTTTCCCTTTACATATTTCTTATGCACACTTCTTTCCCTTTACATATTTCTTATGCACACTTCTTTCCCTTTACATATTTCTTATGCACACTTCTTTCCCTTTACATATTTCTTATGCACACTTCTTTCCCTTTACATATTTCTTATGCACACTTCTTTCCCTTTACATATTTCTTATGCACACTTCTTTCCCTTTACATATTTCTTATGCACACTTCTTTCCCTTTACATATTTCTTATGCACACTTCTTTCCCTTTACATATTTCCTATGCACACTTCTTTCCCTTTACATATTTCTTATGCACACTTCTTTCCCTTTACATATTTCTTATGCACACTTCTTTCCCTTTACATATTTCTTATGCACACTTCTTTCCCTTTACATATTTCTTATGCACACTTCTTTCCCTTTACATATTTCTTATGCACACTTCTTTCCCTTTACATATTTCTTATGCACACTTCTTTCCCTTTACATATTTCTTATGCACACTTTTTTCCCTTTACATATTTCTTATGCACACTTCTTTCCCTTTACATATTTCTTATGCACACTTCTTTCCCTTTACATATTTCTTATACACACTTCTTTCCCTTTACATATTTCTTATGCACACTTCTTTCCCTTTACATATTTCTTATGCACACTTCTTTCCCTTTACATATTTCTTATGCACACTTCTTTCCCTTTACATATTTCTTATGCACACTTCTTTCCCTTTACATATTTCTTATGCACACTTCTTTCCCTTTACATATTTCTTATGCACACTTCTTTCCCTTTACATATTTCTTATGCACACTTCTTTCCCTTTACATATTTAACTCGAGGGCTTGTTCCCACATCATGTGTTTATTTCTTATGCACACTTCTTTCCCTTTACATATTTCTTATGCACACTTCTTTCCCTTTACATATTTCTTATGCACACTTCTTTCCCTTTACATATTTCTTATGCACACTTATTTCCCTTTACATATTTCTTATGCACACTTCTTTCCCTTTACATATTTCTTATGCACACTTCTTTCCCTTTACATATTTCTTATGCACACTTCTTTCCCTTTACATATTTCTTATGCACACTTCTTTCCCTTTACATATTTCTTATGCACACTTCTTTCCCTTTACATATTTCTTATGCACACTTCTTTCCCTTTACATATTTCTTATGCACACTTCTTTCCCTTTACATATTTCTTATGCACACTTATTTCCCTTTACATATTTCTTGTGCACACTTCTTTCCCTTTACATATTTCTTATGCACACTTCTTTCCCTTTACATATTTCTTATGCACACTTCTTTCCCTTTACATATTTCTTATGCACACTTCTTTCCCTTTACATATTTCTTATGCACACTTCTTTCCCTTTACATATTTCTTATGCACACTTCTTTCCCTTTACATATTTCTTATGAACACTTCTTTCCCTTTACATATTTCTTATGCACACTTTTTTCCCTTTACATATTTCTTATGCACACTTCTTTCCCTTTACATATTTCTTATGCACACTTCTTTCCCTTTACATATTTCTTATGCACACTTCTTTCCCTTTACATATTTCTTATGCACACTTCTTTCCCTTTGCATATTTCTTATGCACACTTCTTTCCCTTTACATATTTCTTATGCACACTTCTTTCCCTTTACATATTTCTTATGCACACTTCTTTCCCTTTACATATTTCTTATGCACACTTCTTTCCCTTTACATATTTCTTATGCACACTTCTTTCCCTTTACATATTTCTTATTCACACTTCTTTCCCTTTACATATTTCTTATGCACACTTCTTTCCCTTTACATATTTCTTATGCACACTTCTTTCCCTTTACATATTTCTTATGCACACTTCTTTCCCTTTACATATTTCTTATGCACACTTCTTTCCCTTTACATATTTATTATGCACACTTCTTTCCCTTTACATATTTCTTATGCACACTTCTTTCCCTTTACATATTTCTTATGCACACTTCTTTCCCTTTACATATTTCTTATGCACACTTCTTTCCCTTTACATATTTCTTATGCACACTTCTTTCCCTTTACATATTTCTTATGCACACTTCTTTCCCTTTACATATTTCTTATGCACACTTCTTTCCCTTTACATATTTCTTATGCACACTTCTTTCCCTTTACATATTTCTTATGCACACTTCTTTCCAATTACATATTTCTTATGCACACTTCTTTCCCTTTACATATTTCTTATGCACACTTCTTTCCCTTTACATATTTCTTATGCACACTTCTTTCCAATTACATATTTCTTATGCACACTTCTTTCCCTTTACATATTTCTTATGTACACTTCTTTCCCTTTACATATTTCTTATGCACACTTCTTTCCCTTTACATATTTCTTATGCACACTTCTTTCCCTTTACATATTTCTTATGCACACTTCTTTCCCTTTACATATTTCTTATGCACACTTCTTTCCCTTTACATATTTCTTATGCACACTTCTTTCCCTTTACATATTTCTTATGCACACTTCTTTCCCTTTACATATTTCTTATGCACACTTCTTTCCCTTTACATATTTAACTCGAGGGCTTGTTCCCACATCATGTGTTTATTTCTTATGAACACTTCTTTCCCTTTACATATGTCTTATGCACACTTCTTTCCCTTTACATATTTCTTATGCACACTTCTTTCCCTTTACATATTTCTTATGCACACTTCTTTCCCTTTACATATTTCTTATGCACACTTCTTTCCCTTTACATATTTCTTATGCACACTTCTTTCCCTTTACATATTTCTTATGCACACTTCTTTCCCTTTACATATTTCTTATGCACACTTCTTTCCCTTTACATATTTCTTATGCACACTTCTTTCCCTTTACATATTTCTTATGCACACTTCTTTCCCTTTACATATTTCTTATGCACACTTCTTTCCCTTTACATATTTCTTATGCACACTTCTTTCCCTTTACATATTTCTTATGCACACTTCTTTCCCTTTACATATTTCTTATGCACACTTCTTTCCCTTTACATATTTCTTATGCACACTTCTTTCCCTTTACATATTTCTTATGCACACTTCTTTCCCTTTACATATTTCTTATGCACACTTCTTTCCCTTTACATATTTCTTATGCACACTTCTTTCCCTTTACATATTTCTTATGCACACTTCTTTCCCTTTACATATTTCTTATGCACACTTCTTTCCCTTTACATATTTCTTATGCACACTTCTTTCCCTTTACATATTTCTTATGCACACTTCTTTCCCTTTACATATTTCTTATGCACACTTCTTTCCCTTTACATATTTCTTATGCACACTTCTTTCCCTTTACATATTTCTTATGCACACTTCTTTCCCTTTACATATTTCTTATGCACACTTCTTTCCCTTTACATATTTCCTATGCACACTTCTTTCCCTTTACATATTTCTTATGCACACTTCTTTCCCTTTACATATTTCTTATGCACACTTCTTTCCCTTTACATATTTCTTATGCACACTTCTTTCCCTTTACATATTTCTTATGCACACTTCTTTCCCTTTACATATTTCTTATGCACACTTCTTTCCCTTTACATATTTCTTATGCACACTTCTTTCCCTTTACATATTTCTTATGCACACTTCTTTCCCTTTACATATTTCTTATGCACACTTCTTTCCCTTTACATATTTCTTATGCACACTTCTTTCCCTTTACATATTTCTTATACACACTTCTTTCCCTTTACATATTTCTTATGCACACTTCTTTCCCTTTACATATTTCTTATGCACACTTCTTTCCCTTTACATATTTCTTATGCACACTTCTTTCCCTTTACATATTTCTTATGCACACTTCTTTCCCTTTACATATTTCTTATGCACACTTCTTTCCCTTTACATATTTCTTATGCACACTTCTTTCCCTTTACATATTTCTTATGCACACTTCTTTCCCTTTACATATTTAACTCGAGGGCTTGTTCCCACATCATGTGTTTATTTCTTATGCACACTTCTTTCCCTTTACATATTTCTTATGCACACTTCTTTCCCTTTACATATTTCTTATGCACACTTCTTTCCCTTTACATATTTCTTATGCACACTTATTTCCCTTTACATATTTCTTATGCACACTTCTTTCCCTTTACATATTTCTTATGCACACTTCTTTCCCTTTACATATTTCTTATGCACACTTCTTTCCCTTTACATATTTCTTATGCACACTTCTTTCCCTTTACATATTTCTTATGCACACTTCTTTCCCTTTACATATTTCTTATGCACACTTCTTTCCCTTTACATATTTCTTATGCACACTTCTTTCCCTTTACATATTTCTTATGCACACTTATTTCCCTTTACATATTTCTTATGCACACTTCTTTCCCTTTACATATTTCTTATGCACACTTCTTTCCCTTTACATATTTCTTATGCACACTTCTTTCCCTTTACATATTTCTTATGCACACTTCTTTCCCTTTACATATTTCTTATGCACACTTCTTTCCCTTTACATATTTCTTATGCACACTTCTTTCCCTTTACATATTTCTTATGAACACTTCTTTCCCTTTACATATTTCTTATGCACACTTTTTTCCCTTTACATATTTCTTATGCACACTTCTTTCCCTTTACATATTTCTTATGCACACTTCTTTCCCTTTACATATTTCTTATGCACACTTCTTTCCCTTTACATATTTCTTATGCACACTTCTTTCCCTTTGCATATTTCTTATGCACACTTCTTTCCCTTTACATATTTCTTATGCACACTTCTTTCCCTTTACATATTTCTTATGCACACTTCTTTCCCTTTACATATTTCTTATGCACACTTCTTTCCCTTTACATATTTCTTATGCACACTTCTTTCCCCTTACATATTTCTTATTCACACTTCTTTCCCTTTACATATTTCTTATGCACACTTCTTTCCCTTTACATATTTCTTATGCACACTTCTTTCCCTTTACATATTTCTTATGCACACTTCTTTCCCTTTACATATTTCTTATGCACACTTCTTTCCCTTTACATATTTCTTATGCACACTTCTTTCCCTTTACATATTTCTTATGCACACTTCTTTCCCTTTACATATTTCTTATGCACACTTCTTTCCTTTTACATATTTCTTATGCACACTTCTTTCCCTTTACATATTTCTTATGCACACTTCTTTCCCTTTACATATTTCTTATGCACACTTCTTTCCCTTTACATATTTCTTATGCACACTTCTTTCCCTTTACTTATTTCTTATGCACACTTCTTTCCCTTTACATATTTCTTATGCACACTTCTTTCCCTTTACATAATTCTTATGCACACTTCTTTCCCTTTACATATTTCTTATGCACACTTCTTTCCCTTTACATATTTCTTATGCACACTTCTTTCCCTTTACATATTTAACTCGAGGGCTTGTTCCCACATCATGTGTTTATTTCTTATGCACACTTCTTTCCCTTTACATATTTCTTATGCACACTTCTTTCCCTTTACATATTTCTTATGCACACTTCTTTCCCTTTACATATTTCTTATGCACACTTCTTTCCCTTTACATATTTCTTATGCACACTTCTTTCCCTTTACATATTTCTTATGCACACTTCTTTCCCTTTACATATTTCTTATGCACACTTCTTTCCCTTTACATATTTCTTATGCACACTTCTTTCCCTTTACATATTTCTTATGCACACTTCTTTCCTTTTACATATTTCTTATGCACACTTCTTTCCCTTTACATATTTCTTATGCACACTTCTTTCCCTTTACATATTTCTTATGCACACTTCTTTCCCTTTACATATTTCTTATGCACACTTCTTTCCCTTTACTTATTTCTTATGCACACTTCTTTCCCTTTACATATTTCTTATGCACACTTCTTTCCCTTTACATAATTCTTATGCACACTTCTTTCCCTTTACATATTTCTTATGCACACTTCTTTCCCTTTACATATTTCTTATGCACACTTCTTTCCCTTTACATATTTCTTATGCACACTTCTTTCCCTTTACATATTTCTTATGCACACTTCTTTCCCTTTACATATTTCTTATGCACACTTCTTTCCCTTTACATATTTCTTATGCACACTTCTTTCCCTTTACATATTTCTTATGCACACTTCTTTCCCTTTACATATTTCTTATGCACACTTCTTTCCCTTTACATATTTCTTATGCACACTTCTTTCCCTTTACATATTTCTTATGCACACTTCTTTCCCTTTACATATTTCTTATGCACACTTCTTTCCCTTTACATATTTCTTATGCAAACTTCTTTCCCTTTACATATTTCTTATGCACACTTCTTTCCCTTTACATATTTCTTATGCACACTTCTTTCCCTTTACATATTTCTTATGCACACTTCTTTCCCTTTACATATTTAACTCGAGGGCTTGTTCCCACATCATGTGTTTATTTCTTATGCACACTTCTTTCCCTTTACATATTTCTTATGCACACTTCTTTCCCTTTACATATTTCTTATGCACACTTCTTTCCCTTTACATATTTCTTATGCACACTTCTTTCCCTTTACATATTTCTTATGCACACTTCTTTCCCTTTACATATTTCTTATGCACACTTCTTTCCCTTTACATATTTCTTATGCACACTTCTTTCCCTTTACATATTTCTTATGCACACTTCTTTCCCTTTACAAATTTCTTATGCACACTTCTTTCCCTTTACATATTTCTTATGCACACTTCTTTCCCTTTACATATTTCTTATGCACACTTCTTTCCCTTTACATATTTCTTATGCACACTTCTTTCCCTTTACATATTTCTTATGCACACTTCTTTCCCTTTACATATTTCTTATGCACACTTCTTTCCCTTTACATATTTAACTCGAGGGCTTGTTCCCACATCATGTGTTTATTTCTTATGCACACTTCTTTCCCTTTACATATTTCTTATGCACACTTCTTTCCCTTTACATATTTCTTATGCACACTTCTTTCCCTTTACATATTTCTTATGCACACTTATTTCCCTTTACATATTTCTTATGCACACTTCTTTCCCTTTACATATTTCTTATGCACACTTCTTTCCCTTTACATATTTCTTATGCACACTTCTTTCCCTTTACATATTTCTTATGCACACTTCTTTCCCTTTACATATTTCTTATGCACACTTCTTTCCCTTTACATATTTCTTATGCACACTTCTTTCCCTTTACATATTTCTTATGCACACTTCTTTCCCTTTACATATTTCTTATGCACACTTATTTCCCTTTACATATTTCTTATGCACACTTCTTTCCCTTTACATATTTCTTATGCACACTTCTTTCCCTTTACATATTTCTTATGCACACTTCTTTCCCTTTACATATTTCTTATGCACACTTCTTTCCCTTTACATATTTCTTATGCACACTTCTTTCCCTTTACATATTTCTTATGCACACTTCTTTCCCTTTACATATTTCTTATGAACACTTCTTTCCCTTTACATATTTCTTATGCACACTTTTTTCCCTTTACATATTTCTTATGCACACTTCTTTCCCTTTACATATTTCTTATGCACACTTCTTTCCCTTTACATATTTCTTATGCACACTTCTTTCCCTTTACATATTTCTTATGCACACTTCTTTCCCTTTGCATATTTCTTATGCACACTTCTTTCCCTTTACATATTTCTTATGCACACTTCTTTCCCTTTACATATTTCTTATGCACACTTCTTTCCCTTTACATATTTCTTATGCACACTTCTTTCCCTTTACATATTTCTTATGCACACTTCTTTCCCCTTACATATTTCTTATTCACACTTCTTTCCCTTTACATATTTCTTATGCACACTTCTTTCCCTTTACATATTTCTTATGCACACTTCTTTCCCTTTACATATTTCTTATGCACACTTCTTTCCCTTTACATATTTCTTATGCACACTTCTTTCCCTTTACATATTTCTTATGCACACTTCTTTCCCTTTACATATTTCTTATGCACACTTCTTTCCCTTTACATATTTCTTATGCACACTTCTTTCCTTTTACATATTTCTTATGCACACTTCTTTCCCTTTACATATTTCTTATGCACACTTCTTTCCCTTTACATATTTCTTATGCACACTTCTTTCCCTTTACATATTTCTTATGCACACTTCTTTCCCTTTACTTATTTCTTATGCACACTTCTTTCCCTTTACATATTTCTTATGCACACTTCTTTCCCTTTACATAATTCTTATGCACACTTCTTTCCCTTTACATATTTCTTATGCACACTTCTTTCCCTTTACATATTTCTTATGCACACTTCTTTCCCTTTACATATTTAACTCGAGGGCTTGTTCCCACATCATGTGTTTATTTCTTATGCACACTTCTTTCCCTTTACATATTTCTTATGCACACTTCTTTCCCTTTACATATTTAACTCGAGGGCTTGTTCCCACATCATGTGTTTATTTCTTATGCACACTTCTTTCCCTTTACATATTTCTTATGCACACTTCTTTCCCTTTACATATTTCTTATGCACACTTCTTTCCCTTTACATATTTCTTATGCACACTTCTTTCCCTTTACATATTTCTTATGCACACTTCTTTCCCTTTACATATTTCTTATGCACACTTCTTTCCCTTTACATATTTCTTATGCACACTTCTTTCCCTTTACATATTTCTTATGCACACTTCTTTCCCTTTACATATTTCTTATGCACACTTCTTTCCCTTTACATATTTCTTATGCACACTTCTTTCCCTTTACATATTTCTTATGCACACTTCTTTCCCTTTACATATTTCTTATGCACACTTCTTTCCCTTTACATATTTCTTATGCACACTTCTTTCCCTTTACATATTTCTTATGCACACTTCTTTCCCTTTACATATTTCTTATGCACACTTCTTTCCCTTTACATATTTCTTATGCACACTTCTTTCCCTTTACATATTTCTTATGCACACTTCTTTCCCTTTACATATTTCTTATGCACACTTCTTTCCCTTTACATATTTCTTATGCACACTTCTTTCCCTTTACATATTTCTTATGCACACTTCTTTCCCTTTACATATTTCTTATGCACACTTCTTTCCCTTTACATATTTCTTATGCACACTTCTTTCCCTTTACATATTTCTTATGCACACTTCTTTCCCTTTACATATTTCTTATGCACACTTCTTTCCCTTTACATATTTCTTATGCACACTTCTTTCCCTTTACATATTTCTTATGCACACTTCTTTCCCTTTACATATTTCTTATGCACACTTCTTTCCCTTTACATATTTCTTATGCACACTTCTTTCCCTTTACATATTTCTTATGCACACTTCTTTCCCTTTACATATTTCTTATGCACACTTCTTTCCCTTTACATATTTCTTATGCACACTTCTTTCCCTTTACATATTTCTTATGCACACTTCTTTCCCTTTACATATTTCTTATGCACACTTCTTTCCCTTTACATATTTCTTATGCACACTTCTTTCCCTTTACATATTTCTTATGCACACTTCTTTCCCTTTACATATTTCTTATGCACACTTCTTTCCCTTTACATATTTCTTATGCACACTTCTTTCCCTTTACATATTTCTTATGCACACTTCTTTCCCTTTACATATTTCTTATGCACACTTCTTTCCCTTTACATATTTCTTATGCACACTTCTTTCCCTTTACATATTTCTTATGCACACTTCTTTCCCTTTACATATTTCTTATGCACACTTCTTTCCCTTTACATATTTCTTATGCACACTTCTTTCCCTTTACATATTTCTTATGCACACTTCTTTCCCTTTACATATTTCTTATGCACACTTCTTTCCCTTTACATATTTCTTATGCACACTTCTTTCCCTTTACATATTTCTTATGCACACTTCTTTCCCTTTACATATTTCTTATGCACACTTCTTTCCCTTTACATATTTCTTATGCACACTTCTTTCCCTTTACATATTTCTTATGCACACTTCTTTCCCTTTACATATTTCTTATGCACACTTCTTTCCCTTTACATATTTCTTATGCACACTTCTTTCCCTTTACATATTTCTTATGCACACTTCTTTCCCTTTACATATTTCTTATGCACACTTCTTTCCCTTTACATATTTCTTATGCACACTTCTTTCCCTTTACATATTTCTTATGCACACTTCTTTCCCTTTACATATTTCTTATGCACACTTCTTTCCCTTTACATATTTCTTATGCACACTTCTTTCCCTTTACATATTTCTTATGCACACTTCTTTCCCTTTACATATTTCTTATGCACACTTCTTTCCCTTTACATATTTCTTATGCACACTTCTTTCCCTTTACATATTTCTTATGCACACTTCTTTCCCTTTACATATTTCTTATGCACACTTCTTTCCCTTTACATATTTCTTATGCACACTTCTTTCCCTTTACATATTTCTTATGCACACTTCTTTCCCTTTACATATTTCTTATGCACACTTCTTTCCCTTTACATATTTCTTATGCACACTTCTTTCCCTTTACATATTTCTTATGCACACTTCTTTCCCTTTACATATTTCTTATGCACACTTCTTTCCCTTTACATATTTCTTATGCACACTTCTTTCCCTTTACATATTTCTTATGCACACTTCTTTCCCTTTACATATTTCTTATGCACACTTCTTTCCCTTTACATATTTCTTATGCACACTTCTTTCCCTTTACATATTTCTTATGCACACTTCTTTCCCTTTACATATTTCTTATGCACACTTCTTTCCCTTTACATATTTCTTATGCACACTTCTTTCCCTTTACATATTTCTTATGCACACTTCTTTCCCTTTACATATTTCTTATGCACACTTCTTTCCCTTTACATATTTCTTATGCACACTTCTTTCCCTTTACATATTTCTTATGCACACTTCTTTCCCTTTACATATTTCTTATGCACACTTCTTTCCCTTTACATATTTCTTATGCACACTTCTTTCCCTTTACATATTTCTTATGCACACTTCTTTCCCTTTACATATTTCTTATGCACACTTCTTTCCCTTTACATATTTCTTATGCACACTTCTTTCCCTTTACATATTTCTTATGCACACTTCTTTCCCTTTACATATTTCTTATGCACACTTCTTTCCCTTTACATATTTCTTATGCACACTTCTTTCCCTTTACATATTTCTTATGCACACTTCTTTCCCTTTACATATTTCTTATGCACACTTCTTTCCCTTTACATATTTCTTATGCACACTTCTTTCCCTTTACATATTTCTTATGCACACTTCTTTCCCTTTACATATTTCTTATGCACACTTCTTTCCCTTTACATATTTCTTATGCACACTTCTTTCCCTTTACATATTTCTTATGCACACTTCTTTCCCTTTACATATTTCTTATGCACACTTCTTTCCCTTTACATATTTCTTATGCACACTTCTTTCCCTTTACATATTTCTTATGCACACTTCTTTCCCTTTACATATTTCTTATGCACACTTCTTTCCCTTTACATATTTCTTATGCACACTTCTTTCCCTTTACATATTTCTTATGCACACTTCTTTCCCTTTACATATTTCTTATGCACACTTCTTTCCCTTTACATATTTCTTATGCACACTTCTTTCCCTTTACATATTTCTTATGCACACTTCTTTCCCTTTACATATTTCTTATGCACACTTCTTTCCCTTTACATATTTCTTATGCACACTTCTTTCCCTTTACATATTTCTTATGCACACTTCTTTCCCTTTACATATTTCTTATGCACACTTCTTTCCCTTTACATATTTCTTATGCACACTTCTTTCCCTTTACATATTTCTTATGCACACTTCTTTCCCTTTACATATTTCTTATGCACACTTCTTTCCCTTTACATATTTCTTATGCACACTTCTTTCCCTTTACATATTTCTTATGCCTTCTTTCCCTTACATATTTCTTATGCACACTTCTTTCCCTTTACATATTTCTTATGCACACTTCTTTCCCTTTACATATTTCTTATGCACACTTCTTTCCCTTTACATATTTCTTATGCACACTTCTTTCCCTTTACATATTTCTTATGCACACTTCTTTCCCTTTACATATTTCTTATGCACACTTCTTTCCCTTTACATATTTCTTATGCACACTTCTTTCCCTTTACATATTTCTTATGCACACTTCTTTCCCTTTACATATTTCTTATGCACACTTCTTTCCCTTTACATATTTCTTATGCACACTTCTTTCCCTTTACATATTTCTTATGCACACTTCTTTCCCTTTACATATTTCTTATGCACACTTCTTTCCCTTTACATATTTCTTATGCACACTTCTTTCCCTTTACATATTTCTTATGCACACTTCTTTCCCTTTACATATTTCTTATGCACACTTCTTTCCCTTTACATATTTCTTATGCACACTTCTTTCCCTTTACATATTTCTTATGCACACTTCTTTCCCTTTACATATTTCTTATGCACACTTCTTTCCCTTTACATATTTCTTATGCACACTTCTTTCCCTTTACATATTTCTTATGCACACTTCTTTCCCTTTACATATTTCTTATGCACACTTCTTTCCCTTTACATATTTCTTATGCACACTTCTTTCCCTTTACATATTTCTTATGCACACTTCTTTCCCTTTACATATTTCTTATGCACACTTCTTTCCCTTTACATATTTCTTATGCACACTTCTTTCCCTTTACATATTTCTTATGCACACTTCTTTCCCTTTACATATTTCTTATGCACACTTCTTTCCCTTTACATATTTCTTATGCACACTTCTTTCCCTTTACATATTTCTTATGCACACTTCTTTCCCTTTACATATTTCTTATGCACACTTCTTTCCCTTTACATATTTCTTATGCACACTTCTTTCCCTTTACATATTTCTTATGCACACTTCTTTCCCTTTACATATTTCTTATGCACAC
>JBAIAA010001744.1:0-31038 GCA_037893245.1 Crossaster papposus | reverse complement strand
TGCATAAGAAATATGTAAAGGGAAAGAAGTGTGCATAAGAAATATGTAAAGGGAAAGAAGTGTGCATAAGAAATATGTAAAGGGAAAGAAGTGTGCATAAGAAATATGTAAAGGGAAAGAAGTGTGCATAAGAAATATGTAAAGGGAAAGAAGTGTGCATAAGAAATATGTAAAGGGAAAGAAGTGTGCATAAGAAATATGTAAAGGGAAAGAAGTGTGCATAAGAAATAAACACATGATGTCGGGACAAGCCCTCGACTTAAATATGTAAAGGGAAAGAAGTGTGCATAATAAATATGTAAAGGGAAAGAAGTGTGCATAAGAAATATGTAAAGGGAAAGAAGTGTGCATAAGAAATATGTAAAGGGAAAGAAGTGTGCATAAGAAATATGTAAAGGGAAAGAAGTGTGCATAAGAAATATGTAAAGGGAAAGAAATGTGCATAAGAAATATGTAAAGGGAAAGAAGTGTGCATAATAAATATGTAAAGGAAAAGAAGTGTGCATAAGAAATATGTAAAGGGAAAGAAGTGTGCATAAGAAATATGTAAAGGGAAAGAAGTGTGCATAAGAAATATGTAAAGGGAAAGAAGTGTGCAAAAGAAATATGTAAAGGGAAAGAAGTGTGCATAAGAAATATGTAAAGGGAAAGAAGTGTGCATAAGAAATATGTAAAGGGAAAGAAGTGTGCATAATAAATATGTAAAGGAAAAGAAGTGTGCATTAGAAATATGTAAAGGGAAAGAAGTGTGCAATAGAAATATGTAAAGGGAAAGAAGTGTGCATAAGAAATATGTAAAGGGAAAGAAGTGTTCATAAGAAATATGTAAAGGGAAAGAAGTATGCATAAGAAATATGTAAAGGGAAAGAAGTGTGCATAAGAAATATGTAAAGGGAGAGAAGTGTGCATAAGAAATATGTAAAGGGAAAGAAGTGTGCATAAGAAATATGTAAAGGGAAAGAAGTGTGCATAAGAAATATGTAAAGGGAAAGAAGTGTGCATAAGAAATATGTAAAGGGAAAGAAGTGTGCATAAGAAATATGTAAAGGGAAAGAAGTGTGCATAAGAAATATGTAAAGGGAAAGAAGTGTGCATAAGAAATATGTAAAGGGAAAGAAGTGTGCATAAGAAATATGTAAAGGGAAAGAAGTGTGCATAAGAAATATGTAAAGGGAAAGAAGTGTGCATAAGAAATATGTAAAGGGAAAGAAGTGTGCATAAGAAATATGTAAAGGGAAAGAAGTGTGCATAAGAAATAAACACATGATGTCGGGACAAGCCCTCGAGTTAAATATGTAAAGGGAAAGAAGTGTGCATAAGAAATATGTAAAGGGAAAGAAGTGTGCATAAGAAATATGTAAAGGGAAAGAAGTGTGCATAAGAAATATGTAAAGGGAAAGAAGTGTGCATAAGAAATATGTAAAGGGAAAGAAGTGTGCATAAGAAATAAACACATGGTGTCGGGACAAGCCCTCGAGTTAAATATGTAAAGGGAAAGAAGTGTGCATAAGAAATATGTAAAGGGAAAGAAGTGTGCATAAGAAATATGTAAAGGGAAAGAAGTGTGCATAAGAAATATGTAAAGGGAAAGAAGTGTGCATAAGAAATATGTAAAGGGAAAGAAGTGTGCATAAGAAATATGTAAAGGGAAAGAAGTGTGCATAAGAAATATGTAAAGGGAAAGAAGTGTGCATAATAAATATGTAAAGGGAAAGAAGTGTGCATAATAAATATGTAAAGGGAAAGAAGTGTGCATAAGAAATATGTAAAGGGAAAGAAGTGTGCATAAGAAATATATAAAGGGAAAGAAGTGTGCATAAGAAATATGTAAAGGGAAAGAAGTGTGCATACGAAATATGTAAAGGGAAAGAAGTGTGCTTAAGAAATATGTAAAGGGAAAGAAGTGTGCATAAGAAATATGTAAAGGGAAAGAAGTGTGCATAAGAAATATGTAAAGGGAAAGAAGTGTGCATAAGAAATATGTAAAGGGAAAGAAGTGTGCATAAGAAATATGTAAAGGGAAAGAAGTGTGCATAAGAAATATGTAAAGGGAAAGAAGTGTGCATAAGAAATATGTAAAGGGAAAGAAGTGTGCATAAGAAATATGTAAAGGGAAAGAAGTGTGCATAAGAAATATATAAAGGGAAAGAAGTGTGCATAAGAAATATGTAAAGGGAAAGAAGTGTGCATACGAAATATGTAAAGGGAAAGAAGTGTGCATAAGAAATAAACACATGATGTCGGGACAAGCCCTCGAGTTAAATATGTAAAGGGAAAGAAGTGTGCATAAGAAATATGTAAAGGGAAAGAAGTGTGCATAAGAAATATGTAAAGGGAAAGAAGTGTGCATAAGAAATATGTAAAGGGAAAGAAGTGTGCATAAGAAATATGTAAAGGGAAAGAAGTGTGCATAAGAAATATGTAAAGGGAAAGAAGTGTGCATAAGAAATATGTAAAGGGAAAGAAGTGTGCATAAGAAATATGTAAAGGGAAAGAAGTGTGCATAAGAAATATGTAAAGGGAAAGAAGTGTGCATAAGAAATATGTAAAGGGAAAGAAGTGTGCATAAGAAATATGTAAAGGGAAAGAAGTGTGCATAAGAAATATGTAAAGGGAAAGAAGTGTGCATAAGAAATATGTAAAGGGAAAGAAGTGTGCATAAGAAATATGTAAAGGGAAAGAAGTGTGCATAAGAAATATGTAAAGGGAAAGAAGTGTGCATAAGAAATATGTAAAGGGAAAGAAGTGTGCATAAGAAATATGTAAAGGGAAAGAAGTGTGCATAAGAAATATGTAAAGGGAAAGAAGTGTGCATAAGAAATATGTAAAGGGAAAGAAGTGTGCATAAGAAATATGTAAAGGGAAAGAAGTGTGCATAAGAAATATGTAAAGGGAAAGAAGTGTGCATAAGAAATAAACACATGATGTCGGGACAAGCCCTCGACTTAAATATGTAAAGGGAAAGAAGTGTGCATAATAAATATGAAAAGGGAAAGAAGTGTGCATAATAAATATGTAAAGGGAAAGAAGTGTGCATAAGAAATATGTAAAGGGAAAGAAGTGTGCATAAGAAATATGTAAAGGGAAAGAAGTGTGCATAAGAAATATGTAAAGGGAAAGAAGTGTGCATAAGAAATATGTAAAGGGAAAGAAGTGTGCATAATAAATATGTAAAGGAAAAGAAGTGTGCATAAGAAATATGTAAAGGGAAAGAAGTGTGCATAAGAAATATGTAAAGGGAAAGAAGTGTGCATAAGAAATATGTAAAGGGAAAGAAGTGTGCAAAAGAAATATGTAAAGGGAAAGAAGTGTGCATAAGAAATATGTAAAGGGAAAGAAGTGTGCATAAGAAATATGTAAAGGGAAAGAAGTGTGCATAAGAAATAAACACATGATGTCGGGACAAGCCCTCGAGTTAAATATGTAAAGGGAAAGAAGTGTGCATAAGAAATATGTAAAGGGAAAGAAGTGTGCATAAGAAATATGTAAAGGGAAAGAAGTGTGCATAAGAAATATGTAAAGGGAAAGAAGTGTGCATAAGAAATATGTAAAGGGAAAGAAGTGTGCATAAGAAATATGTAAAGGGAAAGAAGTGTGCATAAGAAATATGTAAAGGGAAAGAAGTGTGCATAAGAAATATGTAAAGGGAAAGAAGTGTGCATAAGAAATATGTAAAGGGAAAGAAGTGTGCATAAGAAATATGTAAAGGGAAAGAAGTGTGCATAAGAAATATGTAAAGGGAAAGAAGTGTGCATAAGAAATATGTAAAGGGAAAGAAGTGTGCATAAGAAATATGTAAAGGGAAAGAAGTGTGCATAAGAAATATGTAAAGGGAAAGAAGTGTGCATAAGAAATATGTAAAGGGAAAGAAGTGTGCATAAGAAATATGTAAAGGGAAAGAAGTGTGCATAAGAAATATGTAAAGGGAAAGAAGTGTGCATAAGAAATATGTAAAGGGAAAGAAGTGTGCATAAGAAATATGTAAAGGGAAAGAAGTGTGCATAAGAAATATGTAAAGGGAAAGAAGTGTGCATAAGAAATATGTAAAGGGAAAGAAGTGTGCATAAGAAATAAACACATGATGTCGGGACAAGCCCTCGACTTAAATATGTAAAGGGAAAGAAGTGTGCATAATAAATATGTAAAGGGAAAGAAGTGTGCATAAGAAATATGTAAAGGGAAAGAAGTGTGCATAAGAAATATGTAAAGGGAAAGAAGTGTGCATAAGAAATATGTAAAGGGAAAGAAGTGTGCATAAGAAATATGTAAAGGGAAAGAAATGTGCATAAGAAATATGTAAAGGGAAAGAAGTGTGCATAATAAATATGTAAAGGAAAAGAAGTGTGCATAAGAAATATGTAAAGGGAAAGAAGTGTGCATAAGAAATATGTAAAGGGAAAGAAGTGTGCATAAGAAATATGTAAAGGGAAAGAAGTGTGCAAAAGAAATATGTAAAGGGAAAGAAGTGTGCATAAGAAATATGTAAAGGGAAAGAAGTGTGCATAAGAAATATGTAAAGGGAAAGAAGTGTGCATAATAAATATGTAAAGGAAAAGAAGTGTGCATAAGAAATATGTAAAGGGAAAGAAGTGTGCAATAGAAATATGTAAAGGGAAAGAAGTGTGCATAAGAAATATGTAAAGGGAAAGAAGTGTTCATAAGAAATATGTAAAGGGAAAGAAGTATGCATAAGAAATATGTAAAGGGAAAGAAGTGTGCATAAGAAATATGTAAAGGGAGAGAAGTGTGCATAAGAAATATGTAAAGGGAAAGAAGTGTGCATAAGAAATATGTAAAGGGAAAGAAGTGTGCATAAGAAATATGTAAAGGGAAAGAAGTGTGCATAAGAAATATGTAAAGGGAAAGAAGTGTGCATAAGAAATATGTAAAGGGAAAGAAGTGTGCATAAGAAATATGTAAAGGGAAAGAAGTGTGCATAAGAAATATGTAAAGGGAAAGAAGTGTGCATAAGAAATATGTAAAGGGAAAGAAGTGTGCATAAGAAATATGTAAAGGGAAAGAAGTGTGCATAAGAAATATGTAAAGGGAAAGAAGTGTGCATAAGAAATATGTAAAGGGAAAGAAGTGTGCATAAGAAATAAACACATGATGTCGGGACAAGCCCTCGAGTTAAATATGTAAAGGGAAAGAAGTGTGCATAAGAAATATGTAAAGGGAAAGAAGTGTGCATAAGAAATATGTAAAGGGAAAGAAGTGTGCATAAGAAATATGTAAAGGGAAAGAAGTGTGCATAAGAAATATGTAAAGGGAAAGAAGTGTGCATAAGAAATAAACACATGGTGTCGGGACAAGCCCTCGAGTTAAATATGTAAAGGGAAAGAAGTGTGCATAAGAAATATGTAAAGGGAAAGAAGTGTGCATAAGAAATATGTAAAGGGAAAGAAGTGTGCATAAGAAATATGTAAAGGGAAAGAAGTGTGCATAAGAAATATGTAAAGGGAAAGAAGTGTGCATAAGAAATATGTAAAGGGAAAGAAGTGTGCATAAGAAATATGTAAAGGGAAAGAAGTGTGCATAATAAATATGTAAAGGGAAAGAAGTGTGCATAATAAATATGTAAAGGGAAAGAAGTGTGCATAAGAAATATGTAAAGGGAAAGAAGTGTGCATAAGAAATATATAAAGGGAAAGAAGTGTGCATAAGAAATATGTAAAGGGAAAGAAGTGTGCATACGAAATATGTAAAGGGAAAGAAGTGTGCTTAAGAAATATGTAAAGGGAAAGAAGTGTGCATAAGAAATATGTAAAGGGAAAGAAGTGTGCATAAGAAATATGTAAAGGGAAAGAAGTGTGCATAAGAAATATGTAAAGGGAAAGAAGTGTGCATAAGAAATATGTAAAGGGAAAGAAGTGTGCATAAGAAATATGTAAAGGGAAAGAAGTGTGCATAAGAAATATGTAAAGGGAAAGAAGTGTGCATAAGAAATATGTAAAGGGAAAGAAGTGTGCATAAGAAATATATAAAGGGAAAGAAGTGTGCATAAGAAATATGTAAAGGGAAAGAAGTGTGCATACGAAATATGTAAAGGGAAAGAAGTGTGCATAAGAAATAAACACATGATGTCGGGACAAGCCCTCGAGTTAAATATGTAAAGGGAAAGAAGTGTGCATAAGAAATATGTAAAGGGAAAGAAGTGTGCATAAGAAATATGTAAAGGGAAAGAAGTGTGCATAAGAAATATGTAAAGGGAAAGAAGTGTGCATAAGAAATATGTAAAGGGAAAGAAGTGTGCATAAGAAATATGTAAAGGGAAAGAAGTGTGCATAAGAAATATGTAAAGGGAAAGAAGTGTGCATAAGAAATATGTAAAGGGAAAGAAGTGTGCATAAGAAATATGTAAAGGGAAAGAAGTGTGCATAAGAAATATGTAAAGGGAAAGAAGTGTGCATAAGAAATATGTAAAGGGAAAGAAGTGTGCATAAGAAATATGTAAAGGGAAAGAAGTGTGCATAAGAAATATGTAAAGGGAAAGAAGTGTGCATAAGAAATATGTAAAGGGAAAGAAGTGTGCATAAGAAATATGTAAAGGGAAAGAAGTGTGCATAAGAAATATGTAAAGGGAAAGAAGTGTGCATAAGAAATATGTAAAGGGAAAGAAGTGTGCATAAGAAATATGTAAAGGGAAAGAAGTGTGCATAAGAAATATGTAAAGGGAAAGAAGTGTGCATAAGAAATATGTAAAGGGAAAGAAGTGTGCATAAGAAATATGTAAAGGGAAAGAAGTGTGCATAAGAAATAAACACATGATGTCGGGACAAGCCCTCGACTTAAATATGTAAAGGGAAAGAAGTGTGCATAATAAATATGTAAAGGGAAAGAAGTGTGCATAATAAATATGTAAAGGGAAAGAAGTGTGCATAAGAAATATGTAAAGGGAAAGAAGTGTGCATAAGAAATATGTAAAGGGAAAGAAGTGTGCATAAGAAATATGTAAAGGGAAAGAAGTGTGCATAAGAAATATGTAAAGGGAAAGAAGTGTGCATAATAAATATGTAAAGGAAAAGAAGTGTGCATAAGAAATATGTAAAGGGAAAGAAGTGTGCATAAGAAATATGTAAAGGGAAAGAAGTGTGCATAAGAAATATGTAAAGGGAAAGAAGTGTGCAAAAGAAATATGTAAAGGGAAAGAAGTGTGCATAAGAAATATGTAAAGGGAAAGAAGTGTGCATAAGAAATATGTAAAGGGAAAGAAGTGTGCATAATAAATATGTAAAGGAAAAGAAGTGTGCATAAGAAATATGTAAAGGGAAAGAAGTGTGCATAAGAAATATGTAAAGGGAAAGAAGTGTGCATAAGAAATATGTAAAGGGAAAGAAGTGTTCATAAGAAATATGTAAAGGGAAAGAAGTATGCATAAGAAATATGTAAAGGGAAAGAAGTGTGCATAAGAAATATGTAAAGGGAGAGAAGTGTGCATAAGAAATATGTAAAGGGAAAGAAGTGTGCATAAGAAATATGTAAAGGGAAAGAAGTGTGCATAAGAAATATGTAAAGGGAAAGAAGTGTGCATAAGAAATATGTAAAGGGAAAGAAGTGTGCATAAGAAATATGTAAAGGGAAAGAAGTGTGCATAAGAAATATGTAAAGGGAAAGAAGTGTGCATAAGAAATATGTAAAGGGAAAGAAGTGTGCATAAGAAATATGTAAAGGGAAAGAAGTGTGCATAAGAAATATGTAAAGGGAAAGAAGTGTGCATAAGAAATATGTAAAGGGAAAGAAGTGTGCATAAGAAATATGTAAAGGGAAAGAAGTGTGCATAAGAAATAAACACATGATGTCGGGACAAGCCCTCGAGTTAAATATGTAAAGGGAAAGAAGTGTGCATAAGAAATATGTAAAGGGAAAGAAGTGTGCATAAGAAATATGTAAAGGGAAAGAAGTGTGCATAAGAAATATGTAAAGGGAAAGAAGTGTGCATAAGAAATATGTAAAGGGAAAGAAGTGTGCATAAGAAATAAACACATGGTGTCGGGACAAGCCCTCGAGTTAAATATGTAAAGGGAAAGAAGTGTGCATAAGAAATATGTAAAGGGAAAGAAGTGTGCATAAGAAATATGTAAAGGGAAAGAAGTGTGCATAAGAAATATGTAAAGGGAAAGAAGTGTGCATAAGAAATATGTAAAGGGAAAGAAGTGTGCATAAGAAATATGTAAAGGGAAAGAAGTGTGCATAAGAAATATGTAAAGGGAAAGAAGTGTGCATAATAAATATGTAAAGGGAAAGAAGTGTGCATAATAAATATGTAAAGGGAAAGAAGTGTGCATAAGAAATATGTAAAGGGAAAGAAGTGTGCATAAGAAATATATAAAGGGAAAGAAGTGTGCATAAGAAATATGTAAAGGGAAAGAAGTGTGCATACGAAATATGTAAAGGGAAAGAAGTGTGCATAAGAAATAAACACATGATGTCGGGACAAGCCCTCGAGTTAAATATGTAAAGGGAAAGAAGTGTGCATAAGAAATATGTAAAGGGAAAGAAGTGTGCATAAGAAATATGTAAAGGGAAAGAAGTGTGCATAAGAAATATGTAAAGGGAAAGAAGTGTGCATAAGAAATATGTAAAGGGAAAGAAGTGTGCATAAGAAATATGTAAAGGGAAAGAAGTGTGCATAAGAAATATGTAAAGGGAAAGAAGTGTGCAAAAGAAATATGTAAAGGGAAAGAAGTGTGCATAAGAAATATGTAAAGGGAAAGAAGTGTGCATAAGAAATATGTAAAGGGAAAGAAGTGTGCATAAGAAATATGTAAAGGGAAAGAAGTGTGCATAAGAAATATGTAAAGGGAAAGAAGTGTGCATAAGAAATATGTAAAGGGAAAGAAGTGTGCATAAGAAATATGTAAAGGGAAAGAAGTGTGCATAAGAAATATGTAAAGGGAAAGAAGTGTGCATAAGAAATATGTAAAGGGAAAGAAGTGTGCATAAGAAATATGTAAAGGGAAAGAAGTGTGCATAATAAATATGTAAAGGGAAAGAAGTGTGCATAAGAAATATGTAAAGGGAAAGAAGTGTGCATAAGAAATATGTAAAGGGAAAGAAGTGTGCATAAGAAATATGTAAAGGGAAAGAAGTGTGCATAAGAAATAAACACATGATGTCGGGACAAGCCCTCGACTTAAATATGTAAAGGGAAAGAAGTGTGCATAATAAATATGTAAAGGGAAAGAAGTGTGCATAAGAAATATGTAAAGGGAAAGAAGTGTGCATAAGAAATATGTAAAGGGAAAGAAGTGTGCATAAGAAATATGTAAAGGGAAAGAAGTGTGCATAAGAAATATGTAAAGGGAAAGAAGTGTGCATAAGAAATATGTAAAGGGAAAGAAGTGTGCATAATAAATATGTAAAAGAAAAGAAGTGTGCATAAGAAATATGTAAAGGGAAAGAAGTGTGCATAAGAAATATGTAAAGGGAAAGAAGTGTGCATAAAAAATATGTAAAGGGAAAGAAGTGTGCAAAAGAAATATGTAAAGGGAAAGAAGTGTGCATAAGAAATATGTAAAGGGAAAGAAGTGTGCATAAGAAATATGTAAAGGGAAAGAAGTGTGCATAATAAATATGTAAAGGAAAAGAAGTGTGCATAAGAAATATGTAAAGGGAAAGAAGTGTGCATAAGAAATATGTAAAGGGAAAGAAGTGTGCATAAGAAATATGTAAAGGGAAAGAAGTGTGCATAAGAAATATGTAAAGGGAAAGAAGTATGCATAAGAAATATGTAAAGGGAAAGAAGTGTGCATAAGAAATATGTAAAGGGAAGAGAAGTGTGCATAAGAAATATGTAAAGGGAAAGAAGTGTGCATAAGAAATATGTAAAGGGAAAGAAGTGTGCATAAGAAATATGTAAAGGGAAAGAAGTGTGCATAAGAAATATGTAAAGGGAAAGAAGTGTGCATAAGAAATATGTAAAGGGAAAGAAGTGTGCATAAGAAATATGTAAAGGGAAAGAAGTGTGCATAAGAAATATGTAAAGGGAAAGAAGTGTGCATAAGAAATATGTAAAGGGAAAGAAGTGTGCATAAGAAATATGTAAAGGGAAAGAAGTGTGCATAAGAAATATGTAAAGGGAAAGAAGTGTGCATAAGAAATATGTAAAGGGAAAGAAGTGTGCATAAGAAATATGTAAAGGGAAAGAAGTGTGCATAAGAAATATGTAAAGGGAAAGAAGTGTGCATAAGAAATATGTAAAGGGAAAGAAGTGTGCATAAGAAATATGTAAAGGGAAAGAAGTGTGCATAAGAAATATGTAAAGGGAAAGAAGTGTGCATAAGAAATATGTAAAGGGAAAGAAGTGTGCATAAGAAATAAACACATGATGTCGGGACAAGCCTCGAGTAAATATGTAAAGGGAAAGAAGTGTGCATAAGAAATATGTAAAGGGAAAGAAGTGTGCATAAGAAATATGTAAAGGGAAAGAAGTGTGCATAAGAAATATGTAAAGGGAAAGAAGTGTGCATAAGAAATATGTAAAGGGAAAGAAGTGTGCATAAGAAATATGTAAAGGGAAAGAAGTGTGCATAAGAAATATGTAAAGGGAAAGAAGTGTGCATAAGAAATATGTAAAGGGAAAGAAGTGTGCATAAGAAATATGTAAAGGGAAAGAAGTGTGCATAAGAAATATGTAAAGGGAAAGAAGTGTGCATAAGAAATATGTAAAGGGAAAGAAGTGTGCATAAGAAATATGTAAAGGGAAAGAAGTGTGCATAAGAAATATGTAAAGGGAAAGAAGTGTGCATAAGAAATATGTAAAGGGAAAGAAGTGTGCATAAGAAATATGTAAAGGGAAAGAAGTGTGCATAAGAAATATGTAAAGGGAAAGAAGTGTGCATAAGAAATATGTAAAGGGAAAGAAGTGTGCATAAGAAATATGTAAAGGGAAAGAAGTGTGCATAAGAAATATGTAAAGGGAAAGAAGTGTGCATAAGAAATATGTAAAGGGAAAGAAGTGTGCATAAGAAATATGTAAAGGGAAAGAAGTGTGCATAAGAAATATGTAAAGGGAAAGAAGTGTGCATAAGAAATATGTAAAGGGAAAGAAGTGTGCATAAGAAATATGTAAAGGGAAAGAAGTGTGCATAAGAAATATGTAAAGGGAAAGAAGTGTGCATAAGAAATATGTAAAGGGAAAGAAGTGTGCATAAGAAATATGTAAAGGGAAAGAAGTGTGCATAAGAAATATGTAAAGGGAAAGAAGTGTGCATAAGAAATATGTAAAGGGAAAGAAGTGTGCATAAGAAATATGTAAAGGGAAAGAAGTGTGCATAAGAAATATGTAAAGGGAAAGAAGTGTGCATAAGAAATATGTAAAGGGAAAGAAGTGTGCATAAGAAATATGTAAAGGGAAAGAAGTGTGCATAAGAAATATGTAAAGGGAAAGAAGTGTGCATAAGAAATATGTAAAGGGAAAGAAGTGTGCATAAGAAATATGTAAAGGGAAAGAAGTGTGCATAAGAAATATGTAAAGGGAAAGAAGTGTGCATAAGAAATATGTAAAGGGAAAGAAGTGTGCATAAGAAATATGTAAAGGGAAAGAAGTGTGCATAAGAAATATGTAAAGGGAAAGAAGTGTGCATAAGAAATATGTAAAGGGAAAGAAGTGTGCATAAGAAATATGTAAAGGGAAAGAAGTGTGCATAAGAAATATGTAAAGGGAAAGAAGTGTGCATAAGAAATATGTAAAGGGAAAGAAGTGTGCATAAGAAATATGTAAAGGGAAAGAAGTGTGCATAAGAAATATGTAAAGGGAAAGAAGTGTGCATAAGAAAACATGATGGAACAAGCCTCGACTAAATATGTAAAGGGAAAGAAGTGTGCATAAGAAATATGTAAAGGGAAAGAAGTGTGCATAAGAAATATGTAAAGGGAAAGAAGTGTGCATAAGAAATATGTAAAGGGAAAGAAGTGTGCATAAGAAATATGTAAAGGGAAAGAAGTGTGCATAAGAAATATGTAAAGGGAAAGAAGTGTGCATAAGAAATATGTAAAGGGAAAGAAGTGTGCATAAGAAATATGTAAAGGGAAAGAAGTGTGCATAAGAAATATGTAAAGGGAAAGAAGTGTGCATAAGAAATATGTAAAGGGAAAGAAGTGTGCATAAGAAATATGTAAAGGGAAAGAAGTGTGCATAAGAAATATGTAAAGGGAAAGAAGTGTGCATAAGAAATATGTAAAGGGAAAGAAGTGTGCATAAGAAATATGTAAAGGGAAAGAAGTGTGCATAAGAAATATGTAAAGGGAAAGAAGTGTGCATAAGAAATATGTAAAGGGAAAGAAGTGTGCATAAGAAATATGTAAAGGGAAAGAAGTGTGCATAAGAAATATGTAAAGGGAAAGAAGTGTGCATAGAAATATGTAAAGGGAAAGAAGTGTGCATAAGAAATATGTAAAGGGAAAGAAGTGTGCATAAGAAATATGTAAAGGGAAAGAAGTGTGCATAAGAAATATGTAAAGGGAAAGAAGTGTGCATAAGAAATATGTAAAGGGAAAGAAGTGTGCATAAGAAATATGTAAAGGGAAAGAAGTGTGCATAAGAAATATGTAAAGGGAAAGAAGTGTGCATAAGAAATATGTAAAGGGAAAGAAGTGTGCATAAGAAATATGTAAAGGGAAAGAAGTGTGCATAAGAAATATGTAAAGGGAAAGAAGTGTGCATAAGAAATATGTAAAGGGAAAGAAATGTGCATAAGAAATATGTAAAGGAAAAGAAGTGTGCATAAGAAATATGTAAAGGGAAAGAAGTGTGCATAAGAAATATGTAAAGGGAAAGAAGTGTGCATAAGAAATATGTAAAGGGGAAAGAAGTGTGCATAAGAAATAAACACATGATGTGGGAACAAGCCCTCGAGTTAAATATGTAAAGGGAAAGAAGTGTGCATAAGAAATATGTAAAGGGAAAGAAGTGTGCATAACAAATATGTAAAGGGAAAGAAGTGTGCATAAGAAATATGTAAAGGGAAAGAAGTGTGCATAAGAATTATGTAAAGGGAAAGAAGTGTGCATAAGAAATATGTAAAGGGAAAGAAGTGTGCATAAGAAATATGTAAAGGGAAAGAAGTGTGCATAAGAAATATGTAAAGGGAAAGAAGTGTGCATAAGAAATATGTAAAGGGAAAGAAGTGTGCATAAGAAATATGTAAAGGGAAAGAAGTGTGCATAAGAAATATGTAAAGGGAAAGAAGTGTGCATAAGAATTATGTAAAGGGAAAGAAGTGTGCATAATAAATATGTAAAGGGAAAGAAGTGTGCATAAGAAATATGTAAAGGGAAAGAAGTGTGCATAAGAAATATGTAAAGGGAAAGAAGTGTGCATAAGAATTATGTAAAGGGAAAGAAGTGTGCATAAGAAATATGTAAAGGGAAAGAAGTGTGCATAAGAAATAAACACATGATGTGGGAACAAGCCCTCGAGTTAAATATGTAAAGGGAAAGAAGTGTGCATAAGAAATAAACACATGATGTGGGAACAAGCCCTCGAGTTAAATATGTAAAGGGAAAGAAGTGTGCATAAGAAATATGTAAAGGGAAAGAAGTGTGCATAAGAAATATGTAAAGGGAAAGAAGTGTGCATGAGAAATATGTAAAGGGAAAGAAGTGTGCATAAGAAATAAACACATGATGTGGGAACAAGCCCTCGAGTTAAATATGTAAAGGGAAAGAAGTGTGCATCAGGAATAAACACATGATTTGGGAACAAGCCCTCGAGTTAAATATGTAAAGGGAAAGAAGTGTGCATAAGAAATATGTAAAGGGAAAAAAGTGTGCATAAGAAATATGTAAAGGGAAAGAAGTGTGCATAAGAAATAAACACATGATGTGGGAACAAGCCCTCGAGTTAAATATGTAAAGGGAAAGAAGTGTGCATAAGGAATAAACACATGATTTGGGAACAAGCCCTCGAGTTAAATATGTAAAGGGAAAGAAGTGTGCATAAGAAATATGTAAAGGGAAAGAAGTGTGCATACGAAATATGTAAAGGGAAAGAAGTGTGCATAAGAAATATGTAAAGGGAAAGAAGTGTGCATAAGAAATATTTAAAGGGAAAGAAGTGTGCATAAGAAATATGTAAAGGGAAAGAAGTGTGCATAAGAAATATGTAAAGGGAAAGAAGTGTGCATAAGAAATATGTAAAGGGAAAGAAGTGTGCATAAGAAATATGTAAAGGGAAAGAAGTGTGCATAAGAAATATGTAAAGGGAAAGAAGTGTGCATAAGAAATATGTAAAGGGAAAGAAGTGTGCATAAGAAATATGTAAAGGGAAAGAAGTGTGCATAAGAAATATGTAAAGGGAAAGAAGTGTGCATAAGAAATATGTAAAGGGAAAGAAGTGTGCATAAGAAATATGTAAAGGGAAAGAAGTGTGCATAAGAAATATGTAAAGGGAAAGAAGTGTGCATAAGAAATATGTAAAGGGAAAGAAGTGTGCATAAGAAATATGTAAAGGGAAAGAAGTGTGCATAAGAAATATGTAAAGGGAAAGAAGTGTGCATAAGAAATATGTAAAGGGAAAGAAGTGTGCATAAGAAATATGTAAAGGGAATGAAGTGTGCATAAGAAATATGTAAAGGGAAAGAAGTGTGCATAAGAAATATGTAAAGGGAAAGAAGTGTGCATAAGAAATATGTAAAGGGAAAGAAGTGTGCATAAGAAATATGTAAAGGGAAAGAAGTGTGCATAAGAAATATGTAAAGGGAAAGAAGTGTGCATAAGAAATAAACACATGATGTGGGAACAAGCCCTCGAGTTAAATATGTAAAGGGAAAGAAGTGTGCATAAGGAATAAACACATGATGTGGGAACAAGCCCTCGAGTTAAATATGTAAAGGGAAAGAAGTGTGCATAAGAAATATGTAAAGGGAAAGAAGTGTGCATAAGAAATATGTAAAGGGAAAGAAGTGTGCATAAGAAATATGTAAAGGGAAAGAAGTGTGCATAAGAAATAAACACATGATGTGGGAACAAGCCCTCGAGTTAAATATGTAAAGGGAAAGAAGTGTGCATAAGGAATAAACACATGATTTGGGAACAAGCCCTCGAGTTAAATATGTAAAGGGAAAGAAGTGTGCATAAGAAATATGTAAAGGGAAAAAAGTGTGCATAAGAAATATGTAAAGGGAAAGAAGTGTGCATAAGAAAATAAACACATGATGTGGGAACAAGCCCTCGAGTTAAATATGTAAAGGGAAAGAAGTGTGCATAAGAAATATGTAAAGGGAAAGAAGTGTGCATAAGAAATATGTAAAGGGAAAGAAGTGTGCATAAGAAATATGTAAAGGGAAAGAAGTGTGCATAAGAAATATGTAAAGGGAAAGAAGTGTGCATAAGAAATATGTAAAGGGAAAGAAGTGTGCATAAGAAATATGTAAAGGGAAAGAAGTGTGCATAAGAAATATGTAAAGGGAATGAACTGTGCATAAGAAATATGTAAAGGGAAAGAAGTGTGCATAAGAAATATGTAAAGGGAAAGAAGTGTGCATAAGAAATATGTAAAGGGAAAGAAGTGTGCATAAGAAATATGTAAAGGGAAAGAAGTGTGCATAAGAAATATGTAAAGGGAAAGAAGTGTGCATAAGAAATATGTAAAGGGAAAGAAGTGTGCATAAGAAATATATAAAGGGAAAGAAGTGTGCATAAGAAAAATGTAAAGGGAAAGAAGTGTGCATAAGAAATATGTAAAGGGAAAGAAGTGTGCATAAGAAATATGTAAAGGGAAAGAAGTGTGCATACGAAATATGTAAAGGGAAAGAAGTGTGCATAAGAAATATGTAAAGGGAAAGAAGTGTGCATAAGAAATATGTAAAGGGAAAGAAGTGTGCATAAGAAATATGTAAAGGGAAAGAAGTGTGCATAAGAAATATGTAAAGGGAAAGAAGTGTGCATAAGAAATATGTAAAGGAAAAGAAGTGTGCATAAGAAATATGTAAAGGGAAAGAAGTGTGCATAAGAAATATGTAAAGGGAAAGAAGTGTGCATAAGAAATATGTAAAGGGAAAGAAGTGTGCATAAGAAATAAACACATGATGTGGGAACAAGCCCTCGAGTTAAATATGTAAAGGGAATGAAGTGTGCATAAGAAATATGTAAAGGGAAAGAAGTGTGCATAAGAAATATGTAAAGGGAAAGAAGTGTGCATAAGAAATATGTAAAGGGAAAGAAGTGTGCATAAGAAATATGTAAAGGGAAAGAAGTGTGCATAAGAAATATGTAAAGGGAAAGAAGTGTGCATAAGAAATATGTAAAGGGAAAGAAGTGTGCATAAGAAATATGTAAAGGGAAAGAAGTGTGCATAAGAAAAATGTAAAGGGAAAGAAGTGTGCATAAGAAATATGTAAAGGGAAAGAAGTGTGCATAAGAAATATGTAAAGGGAAAGAAGTGTGCATACGAAATATGTAAAGGGAAAGAAGTGTGCATAAGAAATATGTAAAGGGAAAGAAGTGTGCATAAGAAATATGTAAAGGGAAAGAAGTGTGCATAAGAAATATGTAAAGGGAAAGAAGTGTGCATAAGAAATATGTAAAGGGAAAGAAGTGTGCATAAGAAATATGTAAAGGAAAAGAAGTGTGCATAAGAAATATGTAAAGGGAAAGAAGTGTGCATAAGAAATATGTAAAGGGAAAGAAGTGTGCATAAGAAATATGTAAAGGGAAAGAAGTGTGCATAAGAAATAAACACATGATGTGGGAACAAGCCCTCGAGTTAAATATGTAAAGGGAAAGAAGTGTGCATAAGGAATATGTAAAGGGAAAGAAGTGTGCATAAGAAATATGTAAAGGGAAAGAAGTGTGCATAAGAAATATGTAAAGGGAAAGAAGTGTGCATAAGAAATATGTAAAGGGAAAGAAGTGTGCATAAGAAATATGTAAAGGGAAAGAAGTGTGCATAAGAAATATGTAAAGGGAAAGAAGTGTGCATAAGAAATATGTAAAGGGAAAGAAGTGTGCATAAGAAATATGTAAAGGGAAAGAAGTGTGCATAAGAAATATGTAAAGGGAAAGAAGTGTGCATAAGAAATATGTAAAGGGAAAGAAGTGTGCATAAGAAATATGTAAAGGGAAAGAAGTGTGCATAAGAAATATGTAAAGGGAAAGAAGTGTGCATAAGAAATATGTAAAGGGAAAGAAGTGTGCATAAGAAATATGTAAAGGGAAAGAAGTGTGCATAAGAAATATGTAAAGGGAAAGAAGTGTGCATAAGAAATATGTAAAGGGAAAGAAGTGTGCATAAGAATTATGTAAAGGGAAAGATGTGTGCATAAGAAATATGTAAAGGGAAAGAAGTGTGCATAAGAAATATGTAAAGGGAAAGAAGTGTGCATAAGAAATATGTAAAGGGAAAGAAGTGTGCATAAGAAATATGTAAAGGGAAAGAAGTGTGCATAACAAATATGTAAAGGGAAAGAAGTGTGCATAAGAAATATGTAAAGGGAAAGAGGTGTGCATAAGAAATAAACACATGATGTGGGAACAAGCCCTCGAGTTAAATATGTAAAGGGAAAGAAGTGTGCATAAGGAATAAACATATGATGTGGGAACAAGCCCTCGAGTTAAATATGTAAAGGGAAAGAAGTGTGCATAAGAAATATGTAAAGGGAAAGAAGTGTGCATAAGAAATATGTAAAGGGAAAGAAGTGTGAATAAGAAATATGTAAAGGGAAAGAAGTGTGCATAAGAAATATGTAAAGGGAAAGAAGTGTGCATAAGAAATATGTAAAGGGAAAGAAGTGTGCATAAGAAATATGTAAAGGGAAAGAAGTGTGCATAAGAAATATGTAAAGGGAAAGAAGTGTGCATAAGAAATATGTAAAGGGAAAGAAGTGTGCATAAGAAATATGTAAAGGGAAAGAAGTGTGCATAAGAAATATGTAAAGGGAAAGAAGTGTGCATAAGGAATATGTAAAGGGAAAGAAGTGTGCATAAGAAATATGTAAAGGGAAAGAAGTGTGCATAAGAAATATGTAAAGGGAAAGAAGTGTGCATAAGAAATATGTAAAGGGAAAGAAGTGTGCATAAGAAATATGTAAAGGGAAAGAAGTGTGCATAAGAAATATGTAAAGGGAAAGAAGTGTGCATAAGAATTATGTAAAAGGAAAGAAGTGTGCATAAGAAATATGTAAAGGGAAAGAAGTGTGCATAAGAAATATGTAAAGGGAAAGAAGTGTGCATAAGAAATATGTAAAGGGAAAGAATTGTGCATAAGAAATATGTAAAGGGAAAGAAGTGTGCATAAGAAATATGTAAAGGGAAAGAAGTGTGCATAAGAAATATGTAAAGGGAAAGAAGTGTGCATAAGAAATATGTAAAGGGAAAGAAGTGTGCATAAGAAATATGTAAAGGGAAAGAAGTGTGCATAAGAAATAAACACATGATGTGGGAACAAGCCCTCGAGTTAAATATGTAAAGGGAAAGAAGTGTGCATAAGGAATAAACACATGATGTGGGAACAAGCCCTCGAGTTAAATATGTAAAGGGAAAGAAGTGTGCATAAGAAATATGTAAAGGGAAAGAAGTGTGCATAAGAAATATGTAAAAGGAAAGAAGTGTGCATAAGAAATATGTAAAGGGAAAGAAGTGTGCATAAGAAATATGTAAAGGGAAAGAAGTGTGCATAAGAAATATGTAAAGGGAAAGAAGTGTGCATAAGAAATATGTAAAGGGAAAGAAGTGTGCATAAGAAATATGTAAAGGGAAAGAAGTGTGCATAAGAAATATGTAAAGGGAAAGAAGTGTGCATAAGAAATATGTAAAGCGAAAGAAGTGTGCATAAGAAATATGTAAAGGGAAAGAAGTGTGCATAAGAAATATGTAAAGGGAAAGAAGTGTGCATAAGAAATATGTAAAGGGAAAGAAGTGTGCATAAGAAATATGTAAAGGGAAAGAAGTGTGCATAAGAAATATGTAAAGGGAAAGAAGTGTGCATAAGAAATATGTAAAGGGAAAGAAGTGTGCATAAGAAATATGTAAAGGGAAAGAAGTGTGCATAAGAAATATGTAAAGGGAAAGAAGTGTGCATAAGAAATATGTAAAGGGAAAGAAGTGTGCATAAGAAATATGTAAAGGGAAAGAAGTGTGCATAATAAATATGTAAAGGGAAAGAAGTGTGCATAAGAAATATGTAAAGGGAAAGAAGTGTGCATAAGAAATATGTAAAGGGAAAGAAGTGTGCATAAGAAATATGTAAAGGGAAAGAAGTGTGCATAAGAAATATGTAAAGGGAAAGAAGTGTGCATGAGAAATATGTAAAGGGAAAGAAGTGTGCATAAGAAATATGTAAAGGGAAAGAAGTGTGCATAAGAAATATGTAAAGGGAAAGAAGTGTGCATAAGAAATATGTAAAGGGAAAGAAGTGTGCATAAGAAATATGTAAAGGGAAAGAAGTGTGCATAAGAAATATGTAAAGGGAAAGAAGTGTGCATAAGAAATATGTAAAGGGAAAGAAGTGTGCATAAGAAATATGTAAAGGGAAAGAAGTGTGCATAAGAAATATGTAAAGGGAAAGAAGTGTGCATAAGAAATATGTAAAGGGAAAGAAGTGTGCATAAGAAATATGTAAAGGGAAAGAAGTGTGCATAAGACATATGTAAAGGGAAAGAAGTGTGCATAAGAAATATGTAAAGGGAAAGAAGTGTGCATAATAATTATGTAAAGGGAAAGAAGTGTGCATAAGAAATATGTAAAGGGAAAGAAGTGTGCATAAGAAATATGTAAAGGGAAAGAAGTGTGCATAAGAAATATGTAAAGGGAAAGAAGTGTGCATAAGAAATATGTAAAGGGAAAGAAGTGTGCATAACAAATATGTAAAGGGAAAGAAGTGTGCATAAGAAATATGTAAAGGGAAAGAAGTGTGCATAAGAAATAAATACATGATGTGGGAACAAGCCCTCGAGTTAAATATGTAAAGGGAAAGAAGTGTGCATAAGGAATAAACACATGATATGGGAACAAGCCCTCGAGTTAAATATGTAAAGGGAAAGAAGTGTGCATAAGAAATATGTAAAGGGAAAGAAATGTGCATAAGAAATATGTAAAGGGAAAGAAGTGTGCATAAGAAATATGTAAAGGGAAAGAAGTGTGCATAAGAAATATGTAAAGGGAAAGAAGTGTGCATAAGAAATATGTAAAGGTAAAGAAGTGTGCATAAGAAATATGTAAAGGGAAAGAAGTGTGCATAAGAAATATGTAAAGGGAAAGAAGTGTGCATAAGAAATATGTAAAGGGAAAGAAGTGTGCATAAGAAATATGTAAAGGGAAAGAAGTGTGCATAAGGAATATGTAAAGGGAAAGAAGTGTGCATAAGAAATATGTAAAGGGAAAGAAGTGTGCATTAGAAATATGTAAAGGGAAAGAAGTGTGCATAAGAAATATGTAAAGGGAAAGAAGTGTGCATAAGAAATATGTAAAGGGAAAGAAGTGTGCATAAGAAATATGTAAAGGGAAAGAAGTGTGCATAAGAAATATGTAAAGGGAAAGAAGTGTGCATAAGAAATATGTAAAGGGAAAGAAGTGTGCATAAGAAATATGTAAAGGGAAAGAAGTGTGCATAAGAAATATGTAAAGGGAAAGAAGTGTGCATAAGAAATATGTAAAGGGAAAGAAGTGTGCATAAGAAATATGTAAAGGGAAATAAGTGTGCATAAGAAATAAACACATGATGTGGGAACAAGCCCTCGAGTTAAATATGTAAAGGGAAAGAAGTGTGCATAAGGAATAAACACATGATGTGGGAACAAGCCCTCGAGTTAAATATGTAAAGGGAAAGAAGTGTGCATAAGAAATATGTAAAGGGAAAGAAGTGTGCATAAGAAATATGTAAAGGGAAATAAGTGTGCATAAGAAATATGTAAAGGGAAAGAAGTGTGCATAAGAAATATGTAAAGGGAAAGAAGTGTGCATAAGAAATATGTAAAAGGAAAGAAGTGTGCATAAGAAATATGTAAAGGGAAAGAAGTGTGCATAAGAAATATGTAAAGGGAAATAAGTGTGCATAAGAAATATGTAAAGGGAAAGAAGTGTGCATAAGAAATATGTAAAGGGAAAGAAGTGTGCATAAGAAATATGTAAAGGGAAAGAAGTGTGCATAAGAAATATGTAAAGGGAAAGAAGTGTGCATAAGAAATGTGTAAAGGGAAAGAAGTGTGCATAAGAAATATGTAAAGGGAAAGAAGTGTGCATAAGAAATATGTAAAGGGAAAGAAGTGTGCATAAGAAATATGTAAAGGGAAAGAAGTGTGCATAAGAAATATGTAAAGGGAAAGAAGTGTGCATAAGAAATATGTAAAGGGAAAGAAGTGTGCATAAGAAATATGTAAAGGGAAAGAAGTGTGCATAAGAAATATGTAAAGGGAAAGAAGTGTGCATAAGAAATATGTAAAGGGAAAGAAGTGTGCATAAGAAATATGTAAAGGGAAAGAAGTGTGCATAAGAATTATGTAAAGGGAAAGAAGTGTGCATAAGAAATATGTAAAGGGAAAGAAGTGTGCATAAGAAATATGTAAAGGGAAAGAAGTGTGCATAAGAAATATGTAAAGGGAAAGAAGTGTGCATAAGAATTATGTAAAGGGAAAGAAGTGTGCATAAGAAATATGTAAAGGGAAAGAAGTGTGCATAAGAAATATGTAAAGGGAAAGAAGTGTGCATAAGAAATATGTAAAGGGAAAGAAGTGTGCATAAGAAATATGTAAAGGGAAAGAAGTGTGCATAAGAAATATGTAAAGGGAAAGAAGTGTGCATAAGAAATATGTAAAGGGAAAGAAGTGTGCATAAGAATTATGTAAAGGGAAAGAAGTGTGCATAAGAAATATGTAAAGGGAAAGAAGTGTGCATAAGAAATATGTAAAGGGAAAGAAGTGTGCATAAGAAATATGTAAAGGGAAAGAAGTGTGCATAAGAATTATGTAAAGGGAAAGAAGTGTGCATAAGAAATATGTAAAGGGAAAGAAGTGTGCATAAGAAATAAACACATGATGTGGGAACAAGCCCTCGAGTTAAATATGTAAAGGGAAAGAAGTGTGCATAAGGAATAAACACATGATGTGGGAACAAGCCCTCGAGTTAAATATGTAAAGGGAAAGAAGTGTGCATAAGAAATATGTAAAGGGAAAGAAGTGTGCATAAGAAATATGTAAAGGGAAAGAAGTGTGCATAAGAAATATGTAAAGGGAAAGAAGTGTGCATAAGAAATAAACACATGATGTGGGAACAAGCCCTCGAGATAAATATGTAAAGGGAAAGAAGTGTGCATAAGGAATAAACACATGATTTGGGAACAAGCCCTCGAGTTAAATATGTAAAGGGAAAGAAGTGTGCATAAGAAATATGTAAAGGGAAAAAAGTGTGCATAAGAAATATGTAAAGGGAAAGAAGTGTGCATAAGAAATAAACACATGATGTGGGAACAAGCCCTCGAGTTAAATATGTAAAGGGAAAGAAGTGTGCATAAGAAATATGTAAAGGGAAAGAAGTGTGCATAAGAAATATGTAAAGGGAAAGAAGTGTGCATAAGAAATATGTAAAGGGAAAGAAGTGTGCATAAGAAATATGTAAAGGGAAAGAAGTGTGCATAAGAAATATGTAAAGGGAAAGAAGTGTGCATAAGAAATATGTAAAGGGAAAGAAGTGTGCATAAGAAATATGTAAAGGGAAAGAAGTGTGCATAAGAAATATGTAAAGGGAAATAAGTGTGCATAAGAAATATGTAAAGGGAAAGAAGTGTGCATAAGAAATATGTAAAGGGAAAGAAGTGTGCATAAGAAATATGTAAAGGGAAAGAAGTGTGCATAAGAAATATGTAAAGGGAAAGAAGTGTGCATAAGAAATATGTAAAGGGAAAGAAGTGTGCATAAGAAAAATGTAAAGGGAAAGAAGTGTGCATAAGAAATATGTAAAGGGAAAGAAGTGTGTATAAGAAATATGTAAAGGGAAAGAAGTGTGCATACGAAATATGTAAAGGGAAAGAAGTGTGCATAAGAAATATGTAAAGGGAAAGAAGTGTGCATAAGAAATATGTAAAGGGAAAGAAGTGTGCATAAGAAATATGTAAAGGGAAAGAAGTGTGCATAAGAAATATGTAAAGGGAAAGAAGTGTGCATAAGAAATATGTAAAGGGAAAGAAGTGTGCATAAGAAATATGTAAAGGGAAAGAAGTGTGCATAAGAAATATGTAAAGGGAAAGAAGTGTGCATAAGAAATATGTAAAGGGAAAGAAGTGTGCATAAGAAATATGTAAAGGGAAATAAGTGTGCATAAGAAATATGTAAAGGGAAAGAAGTGTGCATAAGAAATATGTAAAGGGAAAGAAGTGTGCATAAGAAATATGTAAAGGGAAAGAAGTGTGCATAAGAAATATGTAAAGGGAAAGAAGTGTGCATAAGAAATATGTAAAGGGAAAGAAGTGTGCATCAGAAAAATGTAAAGGGAAAGAAGTGTGCATAAGAAATATGTAAAGGGAAAGAAGTGTGTATAAGAAATATGTAAAGGGAAACAAGTGTGCATACGAAATATGTAAAGGGAAAGAAGTGTGCATAAGAAATATGTAAAGGGAAAGAAGTGTGCATAAGAAATATGTAAAGGGAAAGAAGTGTGCATAAGAAATATGTAAAGGGAAAGAAGTGTGCATAAGAAATATGTAAAGGGAAAGAAGTGTGCATAAGAAATATGTAAAGGGAAAGAAGTGTGCATAAGAAATATGTAAAGGGAAAGAAGTGTGCATAAGAAATATGTAAAGGGAAAGAAGTGTGCATAAGAAATATGTAAAGGGAAAGAAGTGTGCATAAGAAATATGTAAAGGGAAAGAAGTGTGCATAAGAAATATGTAAAGGGAAAGAAGTGTGCATAAGACATATGTAAAGGGAAAGAAGTGTGCATAAGAAATATGTAAAGGGAAAGAAATGTGCATAAGAAATATGTAAAGGAAAAGAAGTGTGCATAAGAAATATGTAAAGGGAAAGAAGTGTGCATAAGAAATATGTAAAGGGAAAGAAGTGTGCATAAGAAATATGTAAAGGGAAAGAAGTGTGCATAAGAAATAAACACATGATGTGGGAACAAGCCCTCGAGTTAAATATGTAAAGGGAAAGAAGTGTGCATAAGAAATATGTAAAGGGAAAGAAGTGTGCATAAAAAATATGTAAAGGGAAAGAAGTGTGCATAAGAAATATGTAAAGGGAAAGAAGTGTGCATAAGAATTATGTAAAGGGAAAGAAGTGTGCATAAGAAATATGTAAAGGGAAAGAAGTGTGCATAAGAAATATGTAAAGGGAAAGAAGTGTGCATAAGAAATATGTAAAGGGAAAGAAGTGTGCATAAGAAATATGTAAAGGGAAAGAAGTGTGCATAAGAAATATGTAAAGGGAAAGAAGTGTGCATAAGAAATATGTAAAGGGAAAGAAGTGTGCATAAGAATTATGTAAAGGGAAAGAAGTGTGCATAATAAATATGTAAAGGGAAAGAAGTGTGCATAAGAAATATGTAAAGGGAAAGAAGTGTGCATAAGAAATATGTAAAGGGAAAGAAGTGTGCATAAGAATTATGTAAAGGGAAAGAAGTGTGCATAAGAAATATGTAAAGGGAAAGAAGTGTGCATAAGAAATAAACACATGATGTGGGAACAAGCCCTCGAGTTAAATATGTAAAGGGAAAGAAGTGTGCATAAGAAATAAACACATGATGTGGGAACAAGCCCTCGAGTTAAATATGTAAAGGGAAAGAAGTGTGCATAAGAAATATGTAAAGGGAAAGAAGTGTGCATAAGAAATATGTAAAGGGAAAGAAGTGTGCATGAGAAATATGTAAAGGGAAAGAAGTGTGCATAAGAAATAAACACATGATGTGGGAACAAGCCCTCGAGTTAAATATGTAAAGGGAAAGAAGTGTGCATCAGGAATAAACACATGATTTGGGAACAAGCCCTCGAGTTAAATATGTAAAGGGAAAGAAGTGTGCATAAGAAATATGTAAAGGGAAAAAAGTGTGCATAAGAAATATGTAAAGGGAAAGAAGTGTGCATAAGAAATAAACACATGATGTGGGAACAAGCCCTCGAGTTAAATATGTAAAGGGAAAGAAGTGTGCATAAGGAATAAACACATGATTTGGGAACAAGCCCTCGAGTTAAATATGTAAAGGGAAAGAAGTGTGCATAAGAAATATGTAAAGGGAAAGAAGTGTGCATACGAAATATGTAAAGGGAAAGAAGTGTGCATAAGAAATATGTAAAGGGAAAGAAGTGTGCATAAGAAATATTTAAAGGGAAAGAAGTGTGCATAAGAAATATGTAAAGGGAAAGAAGTGTGCATAAGAAATATGTAAAGGGAAAGAAGTGTGCATAAGAAATATGTAAAGGGAAAGAAGTGTGCATAAGAAATATGTAAAGGGAAAGAAGTGTGCATAAGAAATATGTAAAGGGAAAGAAGTGTGCATAAGAAATATGTAAAGGGAAAGAAGTGTGCATAAGAAATATGTAAAGGGAAAGAAGTGTGCATAAGAAATATGTAAAGGGAAAGAAGTGTGCATAAGAAATATGTAAAGGGAAAGAAGTGTGCATAAGAAATATGTAAAGGGAAAGAAGTGTGCATAAGAAATATGTAAAGGGAAAGAAGTGTGCATAAGAAATATGTAAAGGGAAAGAAGTGTGCATAAGAAATATGTAAAGGGAAAGAAGTGTGCATAAGAAATATGTAAAGGGAAAGAAGTGTGCATAAGAAATATGTAAAGGGAAAGAAGTGTGCATAAGAAATATGTAAAGGGAATGAAGTGTGCATAAGAAATATGTAAAGGGAAAGAAGTGTGCATAAGAAATATGTAAAGGGAAAGAAGTGTGCATAAGAAATATGTAAAGGGAAAGAAGTGTGCATAAGAAATATGTAAAGGGAAAGAAGTGTGCATAAGAAATATGTAAAGGGAAAGAAGTGTGCATAAGAAATAAACACATGATGTGGGAACAAGCCCTCGAGTTAAATATGTAAAGGGAAAGAAGTGTGCATAAGGAATAAACACATGATGTGGGAACAAGCCCTCGAGTTAAATATGTAAAGGGAAAGAAGTGTGCATAAGAAATATGTAAAGGGAAAGAAGTGTGCATAAGAAATATGTAAAGGGAAAGAAGTGTGCATAAGAAATATGTAAAGGGAAAGAAGTGTGCATAAGAAATAAACACATGATGTGGGAACAAGCCCTCGAGTTAAATATGTAAAGGGAAAGAAGTGTGCATAAGGAATAAACACATGATTTGGGAACAAGCCCTCGAGTTAAATATGTAAAGGGAAAGAAGTGTGCATAAGAAATATGTAAAGGGAAAAAAGTGTGCATAAGAAATATGTAAAGGGAAAGAAGTGTGCATAAGAAATAAACACATGATGTGGGAACAAGCCCTCGAGTTAAATATGTAAAGGGAAAGAAGTGTGCATAAGAAATATGTAAAGGGAAAGAAGTGTGCATAAGAAATATGTAAAGGGAAAGAAGTGTGCATAAGAAATATGTAAAGGGAAAGAAGTGTGCATAAGAAATATGTAAAGGGAAAGAAGTGTGCATAAGAAATATGTAAAGGGAAAGAAGTGTGCATAAGAAATATGTAAAGGGAAAGAAGTGTGCATAAGAAATATGTAAAGGGAAAGAAGTGTGCATAAGAAATATGTAAAGGGAAAGAAGTGTGCATAAGAAATATGTAAAGGGAAAGAAGTGTGCATAAGAAATATGTAAAGGGAATGAACTGTGCATAAGAAATATGTAAAGGGAAAGAAGTGTGCATAAGAAATATGTAAAGGGAAAGAAGTGTGCATAAGAAATATGTAAAGGGAAAGAAGTGTGCATAAGAAATATGTAAAGGGAAAGAAGTGTGCATAAGAAATATGTAAAGGGAAAGAAGTGTGCATAAGAAATATGTAAAGGGAAAGAAGTGTGCATAAGAAATATATAAAGGGAAAGAAGTGTGCATAAGAAAAATGTAAAGGGAAAGAAGTGTGCATAAGAAATATGTAAAGGGAAAAAAGTGTGCATAAGAAATATGTAAAGGGAAAGAAGTGTGCATACGAAATATGTAAAGGGAAAGAAGTGTGCATAAGAAATATGTAAAGGGAAAGAAGTGTGCATAAGAAATATGTAAAGGGAAAGAAGTGTGCATAAGAAATATGTAAAGGGAAAGAAGTGTGCATAAGAAATATGTAAAGGAAAAGAAGTGTGCATAAGAAATATGTAAAGGGAAAGAAGTGTGCATAAGAAATATGTAAAGGGAAAGAAGTGTGCATAAGAAATATGTAAAGGGAAAGAAGTGTGCATAAGAAATAAACACATGATGTGGGAACAAGCCCTCGAGTTAAATATGTAAAGGGAATGAAGTGTGCATAAGAAATATGTAAAGGGAAAGAAGTGTGCATAAGAAATATGTAAAGGGAAAGAAGTGTGCATAAGAAATATGTAAAGGGAAAGAAGTGTGCATAAGAAATATGTAAAGGGAAAGAAGTGTGCATAAGAAATATGTAAAGGGAAAGAAGTGTGCATAAGAAATATGTAAAGGGAAAGAAGTGTGCATAAGAAATATGTAAAGGGAAAGAAGTGTGCATAAGAAAAATGTAAAGGGAAAGAAGTGTGCATAAGAAATATGTAAAGGGAAAGAAGTGTGCATAAGAAATATGTAAAGGGAAAGAAGTGTGCATACGAAATATGTAAAGGGAAAGAAGTGTGCATAAGAAATATGTAAAGGGAAAGAAGTGTGCATAAGAAATATGTAAAGGGAAAGAAGTGTGCATAAGAAATATGTAAAGGGAAAGAAGTGTGCATAAGAAATATGTAAAGGGAAAGAAGTGTGCATAAGAAATATGTAAAGGAAAAGAAGTGTGCATAAGAAATATGTAAAGGGAAAGAAGTGTGCATAAGAAATATGTAAAGGGAAAGAAGTGTGCATAAGAAATATGTAAAGGGAAAGAAGTGTGCATAAGAAATAAACACATGATGTGGGAACAAGCCCTCGAGTTAAATATGTAAAGGGAAAGAAGTGTGCATAAGAAATATGTAAAGGGAAAGAAGTGTGCATAAGAAATATGTAAAGGGAAAGAAGTGTGCATAAGAAATATGTAAAGGGAAAGAAGTGTGCATAAGAAATATGTAAAGGGAAAGAAGTGTGCATAAGAAATATGTAAAGGGAAAGAAGTGTGCATAATAAATATGTAAAGGGAAAGAAGTGTGCATAAGAAATATGTAAAGGGAAAGAAGTGTGCATAAGAAATATGTAAAGGGAAAGAAGTGTGCATAAGAAATATGTAAGGGGAAAGAAGTGTGCATAAGAAATATGTAAAGGGAAAGAAGTGTGCATAAGAAATATGTAAAGGGAAAGAAGTGTGCATAAGAAATATGTAAAGGGAAAGAAGTGTGCATAAGAAATATGTAAAGGGAAAGAAGTGTGCATGAGAAATATGTAAAGGGAAAGAAGTGTGCATAAGAAATATGTAAAGGGAAAGAAGTATGCATAAGAAATATGTAAAGGGAAAGAAGTGTGCATAAGAAATATGTAAAGGGAAAGAAGTGTGCATAAGAAATATGTGACCTGCTCCAACGAAACCCGGACAAAGTCGACTTTTTAGTTTTTCAGATTTTGCTTTTTTCAAATTCTCTAGGTTTTAAGCTTTAAAATGATGTATCATTTACATATGTACCCCCACCCTATCTTCCCTGGGGTCTGGATTTAGTGATAAAACCCTGACAACCTAATTATGAGATAAACAGCTTTGAAGTTCAGAAAAGCGTATTATTTCAATACACAAATGTTTCACAAAATTGACAAAAAAACACACTTCTGGTAGACGAATTTTGTTCAAATTTGAGGAGATTGTAGATTAATAGTGAGTGACTTAGGAAAACCTAAAACCTCAAAATGGTAAAATTCATCCCAAATTGACTTCAGGAGTACATTGTAACAAAACACATTGTGCGACTTTGTCCGGGTTTCGTTGGAACAGGTCACATATGTAAAGGGAAAGAAGTGTGCATAAGAAATATGTAAAGGGAAAAAAGTGTGCATAGGAAATATGTAAAGGGAAAGAAGTGTGCATAAGAAATATGTAAAGGGAAAGAAGTGTGCATAAGAAATATGTAAAGGGAAAGAAGTGTGCATAAGAAATATGTAAAGGGAAAGAAGTGTGCATAAGAAATATGTAAAGGGAAAGAAGTGTGCATAAGAAATATGTAAAGGGAAAGAAGTGTGCATAAGAAATATGTAAAGGGAAAGAAGTGTGCATAAGAGATATGTAAAGGGAAAGAAGTGTGCATAAGAAATATGTAAAGGGAAAGAAGTGTGCATAAGAAATATGTAAAGGGAAAGAAGTGTGCATAAGAAATATGTAAAGGGAAAGAAGTGTGCATAAAAAATATGTAAAGGGAAAGAAGTGTGCATAAGAAATATGTAAAAGGAAAGAAGTGTGCATAAGAAATATGTAAAGGGAAAGAAGTGTGCATAAGAAATATGTAAAGGGAAAGAAGTGTGCATAAGAAATATGTAAAGGGAAAGAAGTGTGCATAAGAAATATGTAAAGGGAAAGAAGTGTGCATAAGAAATATGTAAAGGGAAAGAAGTGTGCATAAGAAATATGTAAAGGGAAAGAAGTGTGCATAAGAAATATGTAAAGGGAAAGAAGTGTGCATAAGAAATATGTAAAGGGAAAGAAGTGTGCATAAGAAATATGTAAAGGGAAAGAAGTGTGCATAAGAAATATGTAAAGGGAAAGAAGTGTGCATAAGACATATGTAAAGGGAAAGAAGTGTGCATAAGAAATATGTAAAGGGAAAGAAGTGTGCATAAGAAATATGTAAAGGGAAAGAAGTGTGCATAAGAAATATGTAAAGGGAAAGAAGTGTGCATAAGAAATATGTAAAGGGAAAGAAGTGTGCATAAGAAATATGTAAAGGGAAAGAAGTGTGCATAAGAAATATGTAAAGGGAAAGAAGTGTGCATAAGAAATAAACACATGATGTGGGAACAAGCCCTCGAGTTAAATATGTAAAGGGAAAGAAGTGTGCATAAGGAATAAACACATGATGTGGGAACAAGCCCTCGAGTTAAATATGTAAAGGGAAAGAAGTGTGCATAAGAAATATGTAAAGGGACAGAAGTGTGCATAAGAAATATGTAAAGGGAAAGAAGTGTGCATAAGAAATATGTAAAGGGAAAGAAGTGTGCATAAGAATTATGTAAAGGGAAAGAAGTGTGCATAATAAATATGTAAAGGGAAAGAAGTGTGCATAAGAAATATGTAAAGGGAAAGAAGTGTGCATAAGAAATATGTAAAGGGAAAGAAGTGTGCATAAGAATTATGTAAAGGGAAAGAAGTGTGCATAAGAAATATGTAAAGGGAAAGAAGTGTGCATAAGAAATAAACACATGATGTGGGAACAAGCCCTCGAGTTAAATATGTAAAGGGAAAGAAGTGTGCATAAGGAATAAACACATGATGTGGGAACAAGCCCTCGATTTAAATATGTAAAGGGAAAGAAGTGTGCATAAGAAATATGTAAAGGGAAAGAAGTGTGCATAAGAAATATGTAAAGGGAAAGAAGTGTGCATAAGAAATATGTAAAGGGAAAGAAGTGTGCATAAGAAATAAACACATGATGTGGGAACAAGCCCTCGAGTTAAATATGTAAAGGGAAAGAAGTGTGCATAAGGAATAAACACATGATTTGGGAACAAGCCCTCGAGTTAAATATGTAAAGGGAAAGAAGTGTGCATAAGAAATATGTAAAGGGAAAAAAGTGTGCATAAGAAATATGTAAAGGGAAAGAAGTGTGCATAAGAAATAAACACATGATGTGGGAACAAGCCCTCGAGTTAAATATGTAAAGGGAAAGAAGTGTGCATAAGAAATATGTAAAGGGAAAGAAGTGTGCATAAGAAATATGTAAAGGGAAAGAAGTGTGCATAAGAAATATGTAAAGGGAAAGAAGTGTGCATAAGAAATATGTAAAGGGAAAGAAGTGTGCATAAGAAATATGTAAAGGGAAAGAAGTGTGCATAAGAAATATGTAAAGGGAAAGAAGTGTGCATAAGAA
>JBAIAA010001743.1:0-32215 GCA_037893245.1 Crossaster papposus | reverse complement strand
CTGCCGACGGCGGACCACTAGCGAACAGCGTGTGGCATATTGGTGGCATTCCACCCACATTGTAAAAAAGCTGAAGTGGGAACCAGAATTTAAAGGGACACATGTAATGTATTTTGTATTAGTATAAATGAAAGATTGTACCGTTATTTAATTGAGTGATTTCTAGTAAATCTAAGTTTTTGTTCTGAGTAAGAAATATGAGAAAGAAATAAGGGTGTGCGTGTACGGGACCCGGGTACCCTATTCCCGTCACGGTCGGGTACCCGGGTACCCGTGACTATTATTAGGATCATAACAAAAACCCGGAAGTATACACTGCGTCGGCACGTGCATGTATGTCCCCGCTCACTCCACTAGCAAGCTGCAGCGCGACTGCCACGCTGGCATGGCGTGCTTATTACTTCCCCTGCATTCGGCAACTAAAACAATGCACGGGCCTACTTTGCAACTCTAGTCAAAACAGCGGCGGTCTAGTCAAAACCCTTTTCTAAGCAGTCCGGCGGTCTAGTGAGAAAAAAAATGACAAGATAAGTTAAGTGCCCGGTTTTCAGAGCCAGATTGTCAACAGCGATCCCGGATTGCGTGGAGTTTACTCTCAGCTTGTAATGAATGTTTGTAAATAAATTGACAGGAAATAAATTGACTTGCCGCTCCCCATAAATGCACGCCTACAATGGTGTGTCTTTTTCCAAAATAAATAAGGTTCAATGGACTAAATCCTTTGAGTGAGCCGACACGAAATGTAGCAAAAAAAGCCGACCGCAGATGTTCCCGGCTGGCCGCAGAGTTGATACAAAAGAAGCAAATACCTCTTCTGCAGTATCAGGTTTCAAAACCACATTCCAGGTTCGGGTCAATGGGATCGTGAATTAATTCAGCACATTTTCCATTGATACACTAAAAAGATTATTATACAATCACAGTAACACGGCAAAATGTTTTGTACCCCATAAAACAGTAACTTAAAGATTAACGAATTAAAGCTTAAACAAATAAGTACGGGGGAGGGGGGGAAATTACTCAAAGGACAACTGTAACAAAACACTGATACGATGTCAACCGCAAGTTATAGCAGCTGTCGGAATTGTCGGTAAATAGACTTCAAAGGCATCTTTTTATCACAATGACAACAAAGAAAGCACAATCATCCGTTAGGCCGCTATCTAGACATCGGGAAATTGTCGGTAAATGGACTTATAAGACGGTTTACTCAGATGTTTTCTAACAATTTATCGGCACGCAATGAACAGAAAAGACGCTTGCCTTTCTGAAATAATGTGTCAAAATTTACAAAGGCAGTTTCAGGTAATGAAATCGATAAATTGGAGCCGGGTACCCGCAATCAGCGGTCGGGTTACGGGTACCCGGGTACCCGGCACGGCCTTAGAAAGAAATATAAAGTGTTTTTGGGAAACAGCCCCGCCCCTAGAATGGTAGCTTATTAACATGTAGTCAGTCGATTCAAGTTATTGTCAATCGATTTGTTCTGAATTTTCTTATCCCAAATAAGAACGCCAGCCAGATGTGTTGCTGCAGGTGGCGGCAATACCAATAAAGATGGCGTAAGCATGCATAAATTTCCAACTGACCCAAAATATACACGAAATTTTAACTGCCAAAGTCCGGCTTACTTATGGTCAAGTACCAGACTTTTTAAGCTGTTTCTTTTTTGGGTTACTAAATGTACGTCACGAACAGCGCCACCACTGTTGTTTACCATGTTATCACCCCTGGTCTTGTTGCTTAATACACACTAAGACACATTTTTCAGAAAGGTCTGCTCAGAACCTTTATTGTATTAATTTACACATTACCTAAATTACCCGTACAGTACGTAGAATGTACAAATGCTACGATAAGCCTAACCTACATGTATTACTGTATATAAACTACATACTACAACATATTACAATTACAACTACATTATACATTTTCATGTCTACAACTTGTCCTGGTTCATATATTTTGCTTTTCCCGCCATGATGAATTGGTTTCACCATGAATAATTGTAAGATTTAAACAAGAATTATTTAAATTTTTTAGTTAAGTTTTATTGTGGATTTGTTGGAATAATTATATATTTCAGTCAAGACAGTGAGTTTTTAGACAAAACGCCACCGGCAACATGACTTTTGTGAACACAAATGTTGTGGCTTCTGATTGGTCAGTTGCTGCGTAATGAGATTCGTGCCGCTATAGTTGTCCGCTTGCTGTTTAGTAGCGGCAAGCCAGTGGTGGTGTGCCCGTGTGCCGCTGGCGACCACTGGTTGTCTGCTGGCAGTTTGGGAATGCAAGCCACAAAGACGTCAATACCAATCGCAAGAAGAACTATGCTTGGGAAGTTATCCTCACCCAGCATAGGGCTAGACTCCCAACAACCAATAAAACATTGAGAAACCTAAAAAATAGGCTCTCAAAAACTCAAATCTGAATCCAAGAACCATGTTATCAAATGTAAAATATCCCGTAACAAATGATTTAGTTGCCAACTAACGTTAGCAGCCAACTTAGCAACCAACTAAGCTAGCAAAGTTTTATGAATATCACTTAGCTTCCAACTAGGCTTAGCAGGCTTTTATGAATATCGGCCCTGCTGGCTACCGCTGGTGGCCAGTTAGCAGAGTTTAAGCGGCAAGCCACTGGTGGTGTGCTGCTGGCTACTGCTGGTAGTCCGCTTCCGGTCTTGAGCGGCAAGCTACTGGTGGTGTGCTGCTGGCTATTGCTGGTCTGCTTGGTGGCCTGCTGGTGGCACTGGTGGTGGCCTGCTGGTGCTACTGGTGGTGTGCCACTGGCTATCGTGCTGGTGGTTTTGAGCGGCAGACCACCGGTGGTAATATGCTGCACGTATGCCACTTGCCTTCCACTGGCGGACCGCTGCCGATCCCAACAAGCCGCTCCCTAACCACCAGGTGGCTTGCCGGTGGCTACAGCGTATCATGGTGTGTGGTTTGTACATGTGCAGCCTCACATTTTGATAACTGAATTTACATCACTTCATAGTGGATGAAATTATTCAAATTATATTCGAGTAAACTTGAAAAAAACAAAAAGTTCTTATATGGTGTTGTTTGTGAATCAATCTAGTAAACTACCAGGGCAAACAACAACAATGTAATTACTAATACCCGACATGGAGAACGAATAAGAGCATTCGTAGTTGGTACCGTAATCATGCTGGATTGATAACCATACTTAATTGCACACATTTGAAGTACTGATTCTCAGAAGAATGGTTTTTAATTTCCAAATCTTTCACTTAGGACAAAATGACCTTGAGAAAGAAGACAAGAAGAAAAAAAGAAAGAAGGAAATAGAGACGGATGAGGAGAGGGAAAATGAAGATGGAGATAATAATAAAGATGAAGACAACAGAGACGAGACAGAAGGGGCCAGACAATCCGATGAACCTAAGGTACATGTATAGTCAGTCTAATACTTTGTCATTTTTCTGCATGCACAATTTGTTAGCAGTCTTGTAGGAATCAAACCTAGACACAGACTGCAGTTCAGACTCGCGCCCATTTTATTATGTACAGATACTTGGACACAGACTATTGGGACCCATATATATTTAAAAAATCTTTTGCGTCTTTAAGAAGTAACAATGTTGGTATCGTAAAAACTGGATTGTTTCCTGTTTCCACTCCACTGTGCATTTCAATTGAAGAGTCAAATGTTTTGGTCTTTGATAAAAATGGCCCATCAGCTGCAGCCTTGAAAATGTGATGCTTCATGATGTGTCCACTGACGTCATGTGTTTACATCTGTATTGAAATGTGCCCAATGGTATGCGCACACAATATTGTTTACAACCGGCATGTATTTATTGATTATGATTGTCATCATTGTGTGCATGCCCCCAACCCGAATGTTACCCTCATTAACTCACGCAAGTTTGTAAATGCCTTCAATCGGGGACGGGTCATTGTCCGACCGTCTTACCTCTTTTGTTTGTACTCTAACGTTTTTAGATGATCGCCCTAGGATTTGCACATGAGTTGGAATCGGGGACCTTGGCGAAATAGGGGACCCTATTGTTATACGTCCCCTATTTCAATCAAAAACAAACTCACCCAGTCATGTATAGACCAGCAATCATGGACGGAGCATTGTCCGACCGTCTTACCTTTTTTTTTTGTACTAAAACGTTTTCGGATGATCGCCATAGGATTTGTACACGAGTTGAAATCGTGGACATTTTGTCAATCGTGGACCCATTGTTTGCCTCCCAATTCTTTTGTCTGACGACCACGATTGCCAGTCAATACAAACGCACACAACCTTCTGTACTGCTTGTTATCCTCCATGCATGCCTCTATCTGTTCATCATTTATGTCATTACTGCATTTGTAAATGAACTAAAAGGCCTACTAAAAACATAGTAAGCTTACTATACGAATAGTCGTGTCTTTTATGTGGGAATGTCATACTCATTAATGCCGAACTATAGAAACTGTGACCACACTCATGACAATGATTAGGGAGGTCCCTGCCAGTCCCGCCGATTTACACTTTACCACATTGGCAAGGGATCCTGTACACTCCTGGTCTGCGCTCTGTGTCTTGCTGGTCTTTGTGTAAAGTCGGCAGGTTCTAGAACTTCAGGGGAGCTGTGTGGAAAACTCGAATTTCGTGCTTGTGGAGGATGTGGTGTGAAGTACTAGGTAAGGGAGAGTAATGGAACTAGTGGCCCTAACTATTTGGCTTTGGGTATACATGTACATGTAGGTGACCATTCGGCCAGGATTATGTCTAGGGTCTTGACTTGGCTGGCCTGGTATCTGTTGCGTTGCAGTGCTGTGGTGATGTGGTAGAGTTTCTGGGAGAGATGTTCCTTGTCGCAGACGTTGTATGCTCAGCGGACGAGGGCCTGGATGATCGAAGTCTTGATCTTGGGGTATGGAAGGAACTGCTTTGGAGGTATCTGTCGGTGTAGCGAGACTCCCGTACTGCTTTCCGGACACCTCAATGTCAAGAAATGAGATGTTGCTATCCCTTTCTTGTTCCATAGTGAACTGGATGCTGCTGTGAAGCCCATTAAGATAATCCAAGAAAAGCCTGATTTTATCCTGCTCATGCTGCCAGATGGCCGCAAAGGTGTCGTCCACATACAGGAGCCATACACAAAGTCTGTTGTCTGCTGTGTCGATGGCGGTCTGCTCGAACTCTTCCATGAATATGTTAGCCAGAACCGGGGATATAGGAGATCCCATGGAGGTTCCAGCCGATTGTTCAAAGAATTTATCCCGCCACCGGAAGTTAGATGAGTTGACACAGGCGAGGAGCACACTATCATGTAGCTGGTCAGAGGTGAGGTCCGTGCGGTCTTTGAGGCTGGTGTCTGCTTGAAGTCTGTCTTTGGCAATGGTGGTTGCATTGGAAGTGGGGACATTGGTGAAGAGGGAGACGACGTCGAAGCTGACCATGATGTCTTCTGGCTGAATGTGTATGCCTGACAGTGTATAGAAAGTGGCTTCAGACAATTCCAACATGTTGTTACTATATCTTTAAAGACTAGAAATGTGTCGCCTCAGTGATTTTCCAGCTCCTCCACGTCCCACATAAAGAGTTGCATCCTTCTAACGCATCCTCGCTTCCAAACTCCAGATAATCTCTGTCTTCTGATGACGGGCAGATCATACTTTCTGAAACGTTGAGAGTCCTCCTGTGTGTTTTTTTTAACCACACATCTCACTAAAGAGAATTATTGTGGTGTTAAAGCAGACTACTTATCTTATTTGTAAAAATAATTTAATTGCTGAATGTGTATTTATAATAAGTCATCGTAAGGTTACTCCTGCTTGTTATGTTTTTCCTTGTGTTTTGTCTCTATATGTGACCTGTCATCACAAAATGAGCGTAAAGTCGCTTGGAGTGATTTCCCAGTACGGCCAGTCAAGTCAAAATTTGAAGGGGTGGTCGATTTTGAGATTATATGGTTTTTGACTAAATCCCTAACAATCAATTCCCAATTTTTCAGGACGATCAGAAAAAAAAATTAGTTTTTGAGACAATTTTGACTATGCCTTTCTTTGCGCGTTTACACAATTTCTCGCAAGAAATGCCCGTTTTATCATAATCTCTGTATTAAGACTCCAGACTAAAAAATAAAAATTAAACAAATATTGAGTATCAAACCTCCAAGTGTGATATACTATTGGAAAGCTCTGTTTCCACAGAATTTAGAAATACCCATATCTCAATTTTTGATTTTGCCGACTTCAAGCTCATTTTGTGATGACAGGTCACAAATTGGTCCTGTAAATTGTAGTTGTCTGTTCTAAGGTTAGGGAACTAAAGGTTTGTTTAATAATATTAATTGAAAAATTACACTTTGTAGATTAATCTTCTATTTGGTACATATGTACCTAAGAAACTAGTATAAGAATCAACTGTGTAAGAAACAATGTTGAATAAATGTGAAATGTGAACGAAATTCATATTGCCATTTTGTTTTCATACCATTTCTGTTGGCATGTGGACATACTATCATTTTCGTCATCATGCATGTTCCTCATCATGCATGTTCCCAAGTTTCATAAAACTTATTGATCTTATTTTTTTTATTGCTTTAGCTAATTTCTAAAATTAGTTTGAAATTGTTACATTTGTTGGTGCCCCAGTTACATCAGACCTGTGTAATTTGTGGCGGATAAAGTGTCGGACTCTCTGAGACTTATTCCTCCATGCTGAGACTAGCTTGTTCGTTGAACATGAACACAGTTTAATCTGTCCACAACAAATACACAACTTGACTTTAAATGGTGGTAAATTACAAACCTGAATTAGCAATGGCAATCTGGTTATCCAAACAAATGTAAGCAATCATAACCAATCACAGAGTAACGAACAATTAGCCGGTAGATAAACTTAACCTTATCTGTAAGTCTACGTATACTTTACATGTACATGTACATTATTTCCCCTCATGTAATAAACCCCACACTGTCATGACATGTGCTCACAATCATAATAAACTGTCTCTACAATGTATTTTGTTCTTGTGTTTACGTTTTGTCCCGGTACCCCAAGTTTATCCCCAAACTCAAAAGTGTCTATAAACCTGTTAATTCATAAATAAAGGAACCTTAAGATGATGTAATTTTACTTACGACTTTGGGATGACACGTTAAACTACAAACAAAAATGGCAAATGCAAAAACGTGACCAAAATAATTCCCAGCTTACAGTCCAATTGAATAGCGCCCTCTATTGACAAAATAAGACAAACATTAATTTCTTTCCAAAAGGCATTTTGTACGGAAGCTTAAAGTGACCATCCGCGTTTCCGCGTTTCCGCGTTTCTGAGATAATTTATCTTGGAAAGACGGAATACTGAGATAAAAATATGTCTTTCCGTGATATCGTATCTCAGAAAGACGTCTTTTTCTAATAATCGTATCTTAGAAAGACGTCTTTCCATGATAATCGTATCTCAGAAAGACGCCGTTCCATGATATCGTATCTTAGAAAGACGTTTTTCCGTGATATATCTCGGAAAGACGTCTTTCACTGATATATCGTATCTCGAAAAAAGACGTCTTTCCATGATAATCGTGTCTCTCAAGAAGACGTCTTTCAACGATATACTACGGTGGCCAACAACTGTCGCGGCCAAAGTAAAGGCGTCGTGGCCAAGGCAAAAGTGTCACGGAAAAAGAAAAAAGACTACCATACGGATTGATTAAAGGCCGACTTTAGTCTCGGTAAACCATGAAAAAGTGGAATGTGGCAAATTGGTAAAACTGGTTTCCACCAAATTACATTCCAAGAGACTCTGGTACTCCTGACGTCCAACTTACGTCGACGTGCGCTTTCTTATTGGGTTGTCTGCATGGTGGGTTCGAAGTTGAAACAAATCGTGACGTCTTTAGTACTGGCCAAAAAAAATTGTGTTCTGTACAAAAGCACAATTGTGTTGCAATGCACCATGGGTACTATACTGGGATCAATAATTGTATGCATTTAGTTGGACCGTAACTGCGCGTCCGCAGTAATGATTTGTTTTAAAATTATATTGAACGAATGCCAACTTGTTCACACTCAAGTCAACATTATCGCTGGTGAGGGCTATAGCATATTGAAGTGCAACAAGACTCTTAATTACAGTAAGGTCTAGGCAACATAAATATCGCGACCGAAAAAGCAACTTTTCAAACACCTTTCTTATTGACTTTACTAAAGACACTTTCTTACTAGAGAGTATTACCGTGGTGTTACCGCAAACTCCTATTGCCTTTTCACCAGGCAAACATTCAAATCTCATAAAGACACTGTTACCCAAGAGGAGATTGCGGACAATCTTTAAAAATGGCTTCTGACAAGGCCCCTTGTTTCGATTTTTTTAATTACATATAACACATCCCGGAATACCAACATACCAATTTGAAACCCAATCTAATAATTCCAAAGATACAAGGCCTTGAAAATTGCACCTTTAACTTGACGTCACATGACACTAGATGACGTCATTGTCTTTTGCAACAATGTGACACTTGACTTTTGCCGCAGTGCTTTTGTTTCTGCTGCGGGGCTTTTGCCGTGACAGTTGTGGGCCACCGTAATAATCGTATATGGGAAAGACGCCTTTCTATGATGAAAGACGTCTTTCCGACATAAAATATCGTGGGAAGACGTCTTTCCCAGATACGATTATCTTGGAAAGACGTCTTTCTGGGATACGATTATCATGGAAAGACGTCTTTCTGAGATACGATATCACGGAAAGACATATTTTTATCTCAGTATTCCGTCTTTCCAAGATAAATTATCTCAGAAATGCGGAAACGCGGATGGTCACTTTAAGCTTCCGTAATTTTGACCTAACATAATTGTCCACATTTTCCATGCAAGTAAGTGTCATTGAATTTGACTTCAGACTTGTTTTTATTTCTTTTTAAGATAAATTGCTTTTATGTTCTCGCTATTGAAGATAGAAAGCATCAAAGAAAATGTCCTCAATAGAAAATAAATGTATGTCAGACTTAAAGGTAGTATACACCATTGGTAATTGCTTAAATTATCATGAATGGGTAGATTTGGGGGGTTGTATTTCATAGTAAATATCGTTTAAAAGACCTTTCCGAAGTTTTACAATCATGGATGTCGAGAAAAGCACGAAAAACAGCGTTTGTTTTCAACCGGCGTCGAGCAGTTATTCTTATGTTATCTTTGTTTTTTCGCGATCGCCGTCCACAAATCCAAGAAATTTACTGGATGCCTAGAATCATTATTTACTTTCAATTGAGTAAGACATTTCTTAATAATTCGGTAGTAAATATTTTCGATATCTGCAAATGGTGTATACTACCTTTAACCGGGACACGAAAAAATTGATCCCTTATTTATGGACAGACCCATTTTCATTATGTACATATTTGATACGCTGTCAGTCGTAAAGCATCATTTGTCAATGAAGTCTACATATAACTACATTCAATATTACAGCAAATTAAAACGATGCTTGGTTTGCTTTTTACTTCCCTTTTAACTTCAGACTTGGCAGTTTTGGAAGAAGAAAACCCCTGTTTCCAGAGTGGAAAAGTCCACCAGCAGTGTCTCCAGTGAGGAAAAGCCAGCAAATCAGAACAAATCCAAGACCTGTTCTATTTTATAGCAGGGCAGGCAAGTTGTAGCAAGTATAGTTTTATTGCTGCTTCTGAATTACATAGCAAGAAGTAATTTGGTACAAACATGACACAAATCCTCATATTATTATTTTATTTCTGGTAATAAAACCAAGGATTCCTCCAACAATACCGGATGGGAACACGGCTTAGGAGACAATCTTTAAAAATGGCTTCTGACAAGGCCCCTTGTTTCGACGGGTTAAATTCTTTTGTAATCAAACAGGCAAGGTATTTGTTTGCGAAACCTTTTATCATTTATCCTCAACAAAATGTTTAACACCAGTATATAGTATATATTTCCCGATGGATAAAAACAAAGTTATACCAATTTAAAAATAAAGGTTGTAGGCATGATATTACTAATTATAGACCAATATCGGTTCTGTCGACATTCTCTAATCTATTTTAAAGGATACTATACATTCGATTAATATATTTTATTAATAAGAATGATATTATTTTTGAGCCACAATTTGGTTTCAGACAAAACCAGTTAACTGAATTATCAACATCACATGTACTCAGTAAAATATGTAATGCGATCAATCATAATAAATTCTCAATTGGCATATTCCTTGACCTTTGACACAGTCAATCATTATATTAATTAGTAAGATGTAACATTACGGTGTGCGTGGGACTGCCCTAGACATATTTAAATGTTTCAAGACGATCAGACCTATCACCTGTCATTTAAAAACAAATCCGCGTTTTTGATGACATTATCACGGTGTCGCACATTTGTCGTGTATTTGTGTGACAAATTGATTATATTTTTTAAAATAAATTTAGCATATTGTGTTGATGAGATATGGCTTGAAAGTCCAATTCAACTCAAAAGTTCATATTTACGATGACGTCGTCATTACCTCGACACCTTATTTTTTTAATTACATATTATACATTCCGGAATACCAACATACCAATTTGAAACCCAATCTAATAATTCCAAAGATACAAGGCCTTGAAAATTGCACCTTTAACTTGACGTCACATGACACTAGATGACGTCATTGTCTTTTGCAACAATGTGACACTTGACTTTTGCCGCAGTGCTTTTGTTTCTGCTGCGGGGCTTTTGCCGTGACAGTTGTGGGCCACCGTAATAATCGTATATGGGAAAGACGCCTTTCTATGATGAAAGACGTCTTTCCGACATAAAATATCGTGGGAAGACGTCTTTCCCAGATACGATTATCTTGGAAAGACGTCTTTCTGGGATACGATTATCATGGAAAGACGTCTTTCTGAGATACGATATCACGGAAAGACATATTTTTATCTCAGTATTCCGTCTTTCCAAGATAAATTATCTCAGAAATGCGGAAGGTCACTTTAAGCTTCCGTAATTTTGACCTAACATAATTGTCCACATTTTCCATGCAAGTAAGTGTCATTGAATTTGACTTCAGACTTGTTTTTATTTCTTTTTAAGATAAATTGCTTTTATGTAATCGCTATTGAAGATAGAAAGCATCAAAGAAAATGTCCTCAATAGAAAATAAATGTATGTCAGACTTAAAGGTAGTATACACCATTGGTAATTGCTTAAATTATCATGAATGGGTAGATTTGGGGGGTTGTATTTCATAGTAAATATCGTTTAAAAGACCTTTCCGAAGTTTTACAATCATGGATGTCGAGAAAAGCACGAAAAACAGCGTTTGTTTTCAACCGGCGTCGAGCAGTTATTCTTATGTTATCTTTGTTTTTTCGCGATCGCCGTCCACAAATCCAAGAATTTTACTGGATGCCTAGAATCATTATTTACTTTCAATTGAGTAAGACATTTCTTAATAATTCGGTAGTAAATATTTTCGATATCTGCAAATGGTGTATACTACCTTTAACCGGGACACGAAAAAATTGATCCCTTATTTATGGACAGACCCATTTTCATTATGTACATATTTGATACGCTGTCAGTCGTAAAGCATCATTTGTCAATGAAGTCTACATATAACTACATTCAATATTACAGCAAATTAAAACGATGCTTGGTTTGCTTTTTACTTCCCTTTTAACTTCAGACTTGGCAGTTTTGGAAGAAGAAAACCCCTGTTTCCAGAGTGGAAAAGTCCACCAGCAGTGTCTCCAGTGAGGAAAAGCCAGCAAATCAGAACAAATCCAAGACCTGTTCTATTTTATAGCAGGGCAGGCAAGTTGTAGCAAGTATAGTTTTATTGCTGCTTCTGAATTACATAGCAAGAAGTAATTTGGTACAAACATGACACAAATCCTCATATTATTATTTTATTTCTGGTAATAAAACCAAGGATTCCTCCAACAATACCGGATGGGAACACGGCTTAGGAGACATAGCTAGCTATAATCAGTCTATTAATTAGGCCAGCCTGCTACTGCGGTATTGCAATCCGTCCCGGACACTCATTGATTTTGGTTAACCTCTTCTATTGGCTCACCCAAAATTACTGCTCTTCTCATTGTGTTTGCGACTTTGCGCATCTTAAAAACGAATTCAGTTTCATAGATTCAGGTAATTTCAAGATATTCACCTGCAAACGATCCCGGAATACTAATCTACATTGAACTAACATTGTTATTGTATAAATGTATCAATTTGTAATTGTTGTGTACATAAAGACAAATCTGTAAATGAGCTAATTTATTTTTTAGTATTTTCTTTTTTAAAGTTGTTGTGGTATGTTTGCATTGTGTAGATAAGTCTGAACATTGTCTGCATTTTAAATAGCCTTTTTTGTATCCGTACACTTTAAAATGCAATTCTGTTAATTGTTCAGTTTAATGGGAAGTCGCCAACCACAAGGCCCACAACAAGCCACTCAAGGTGATAGCGAATTATTATAACAATGAGCTAACCATCCTTACTTACAGCTGTGAAGCTGAATTGCGTAGGATGTCACATTATTACTCCGGTCATCGGGCCCGTGAAACATTCAAAATACCATCTCAGCTCCCTGTTGAGTATACAGCTTGATGCTGCCATTTTGGCGCAAAGCAGCTGAATCAACCACAACTACAAATGTGTTTGTGGACAAACACAAGCTGTTTCGTGTAACTTGACACATGGTGACGTCATCATAACGTCAAATCAAATTTTGCATACCAAATAACAACCCGGTTGAACGTTTAGTTGTGTAGACCATAATTATTCCTCCATGTGTAGACATAAGGATTAAAAATATCACCTTTAATGTTATGTGACACCTGATGACATCATCATAACGTCAAACCAAATATTATCTATAACACACACATAGAGCTAGAGATATGCACACCCAATATCAACCTAAATACATTTTTGATTGTGTAGATACACGTACGAGGCCTCAAATGTTACCATTAATGTTATTTAACTTGGCACCTGATGATGTCATTGAAGTGTTATACTCAGGATATGACTCCAATAAAACACTTTTACGAGTTCGTTGCCATGCTTGTTTATTGCTCGGTTCCATTTATGCAAGTTCCTGGGTCACGTGATGATCTTTTCCCGAGTCCTGATAGTACATGTCTTTGCTCAAGACATTACATCTCCTCCCTTTATTCTAGAGATTAATATCAAATACGTTTTTAAGAAGCTTTGGAATATTAAACAAATGAATTACATCTGAATCAATTTGTAAACTGTTTTTGAAACTTGTATGTCTACTTTGACAAATCATCTAAGTTGTTTAATGTGGACCCTTTTTTTAACAATTCTGCAAACTCTTCGTCAGGCCGTCTTGTCAGACGATGCCGGCAGAGGTAGTTCCAACAGCACGGGCATGCCTACGTGCTCGCCGCTCCTCCTCGCGCTGGGCCCATGCATCATGTATCCGCTCAGCGCCCTGTTGGACCAGAAGCCGCCATGCAGGTCGGTCTTGGGCCATGTGTTCCCAATCTGCTGGTAAGCCCGCTGCTCTGATGTTTCTTTTAACCACATCTTTGTAGCGGAGCAGGGGACGTCCACGGGTGCGCTTCCCTAAAGACAACTCACTGTATAGTAGGGCCTTTGGAATGCGTTCCTCTGGCATACGTAGAACGTGTCCAGCCCAGCGCAGCTGTAGTTGGGCCAGGATTGATTCCATGGAAGGCATGTTGGTGCGGCTTAGGACTTCAACGTTGGTGACCTTATCCTTCCAAGAAATACCCATTATTGTGCGAAGATGTCGCAACTGCACAACAGAAAGCCTGTTAACGTGTCTTCTGTAGAGAGTGAAGGTTTTTGCCGAGTAGAACATAGCGCTCAATACCACGGCCCAGTATACCTTGATTTTTGTGGTCAGTCTGATGCCACGCTGACTCCAGAGTCGGTCTTTCAGGCGAGCAAAAGACGCAGCTGCGGCCTTTACCCTGCCATTGAGCTGCCTTTGATTGACAGCCCAAAGGCACTTGCTGATTGTGCGAAGCGGTTCAGGATTTCTTGAATGTCAGGAAGTGAGTGAGCTACCAGTGCAGTGTCGTCGGCATACAGGAGGTCGCGGATACATCTCACAAAGGTTTTTCGGTGAGAACGCAGCCGTGACAGATTGAACAGGCCACCGTCCGACCTAGTGCGGATGTACACGCCACTGGTAAGGTCGGTTGACATGTCCTCGATCACTGCCGTTAGGAAGAGAGCAAAAAGAGTAGGTGCAAGCACACAACCTTGTTTGACTCCGTGCTTCACGTCAAAGGGTTCAGATCTTTCACCGGCCACTGAGACACTCGCCTTCATGTCGGTGTGAAAGGCCTTTATTAGGGCGGTCAGCTTTGGGGGGCAACCATACTTCTCAAGAATGCGCCAGAGTGTGTCTCTCCCCACAGTGTCGAAAGCTTTCGTAAAATCCACAAAGATGGCAAAGAGTGGCATATTTTGCTCGATCGCCTTCTCCTGCAGTTGACGAATGGCAAAAATCATATCCACAGTGCTTCGATTGCTGCGGAAACCGCACTGACTTTCTGGGAGCACTTCTTCAGATATGCACTGCAGACGTGAAAGAATGATTTTCGCCAGGATTTTACCAGCGATGGATAGCAGCGAGATTCCCCGATGGTTTCCACAGACGCGTCGGTCACCTTTACGCTTGTAGATATTGATAATCGTGGCGTCCTTAAAGTCCTGGGGTAACTCACCCTTTTTCCAGCAGGCAGTAAAGAGGTCAAGCAGAGCAGCCTGGAGTGCTGGTCCACCGTTCTTGCAAATCTCAGCGGGGATACCATCTGCGCCAGGCGCTTTTCCTGAGCTGGTGTTTTTGATCGCCTTGACAAGCTCCTCCATGGTCGGTGGGTGGTCTAGCTCGTTGTGCATAGGGTGATTCTTTATTCGGTCAATCGTTGCATCGTCAGTGCGGGATGGTTGGTTGAGTAGAGTTTGAAAATGGTCTTTCCACCGTCGCAGTATGTCATCAGGTGACGTGTACAGCTTTTCACTGTCCGCACTCAGTACGGGATTTGCTCCACTCTGCATCGGGCCATAGATCGCCTTAAGACAGTCATAGAAGGCCTTAGTGTTGTTAGTGTCCGCAAAGCATTGCAGCTCATCGGCCTTTCTCAGCCACCAGTTGTTTTTCATTTCACGAGTTGCTGCTTGTACCTTTGCCTTGGCAGCTCGCAGCTTGGTCGTTATGCTACGGGTAACTCTGCCTGACAGGGCTTGTCGACGGCATGTTCTAACCGCATCGAGTAGGGGGCCGATTGAGGTATCATTTTCGTCAAACCAATCCTCATGCTTGCGTTTGCGAAAACCAAGCACTTCTTTGGCACCGACATAGACTTTTGCTCTCAGCTCTGACCATTGGGCATCGCAGGACTCATATGGGCCCTCAAGCTTCTGCACACTCTCCGTGATACTCTCAGAGAGCTTGTCCCTATTAGCCACCAGTGTGTGTGGAGTGGTATCCAACCGACGTAGTTGGCTCATTTTGGAACTGCGTCGGTAAGCCTTCCTGATGTTCAATCTAGCGACTGTACGGATCATGAGGTGGTCTGTAAAACAGTCCGCTCCACGCATTGCACGGGTAGAGCATACGTCACTGAGGTCAGCCTTACGGACCAGAACATAGTCGAGGAGATGCCAGTTTTTTGACCGGGGATGCTGCCATGAATTGAACCACTTGTCCGGCATTTCAAAGAAGGTGTTCGTGATAGCAAGATCATGCTCCGTGCAGAGTTCAAGCAGAAGGTGGCCGTTTGAGTTGGCCTTTCCACGCCCATAGGGCCCAAGCGCTCGGTCCCAGTTGTTAATGTCACCTCCAACACGAGCGTTGAAGTCCCCCAACACCATCAGCTTGTCCGTCTTTGGGACCTGTAATGCCTGGCCGAGTGCGGCGTAGAAGTCCATTTTTGTCTGAATATCATTGGTCATGGTTGGCGCATAGACACTTAGTAAAGTTATGTATCTTTTGTTTGTAAGTGGTAGCCGTAGTTTCATAAGTCGGTCCGATATAGCCATAGGGAGTGACTCCAAGCGTTTCACCAGATTGTTGCTGATTGCGAAGCCAACGCCTGATTGATGAGTGTACCCTCCAGACCAGTAAAATGTGTAGTTTTGTTCCTTCAGCGACCCTTGTCCAGTAAACCGCGTTTCCGACAGTGCAGCCAGGTCGACGTGATATCTTGCTAGCTCTCTGTCGACTATAGCAGTTTTCCGTTCCGGACGCTCGTTATTAGCACGGTCAAATAGTGTCCGCACATTCCAGCTGAATAGAACCAGTTGTATCTTATCATTTTTGACAGTCTTTCGAGGCAATTTTTGTGTTTTTCGATCGCATTGGTAGAGCCCCGCCAGTCGCGATAGTCTGGCAAGGGTTGATTTAAGCAGGCTTTGTATACCCCACCTTTTCTAGGGGCGTCCTCGGATTGAGGCAGGCAGTGCTACTCTGGAAAAAGCTGCCTGGTCGCTCAGACAGGACCGAACTCCGCCTCTGCTCAGGGTTGACGAGCGTACGACCATCACATCTGTGGGCCGCCCACGTGTGGAAGTCTAGCTAACAGCTACCAGCCGCTCAAGCCTGCTGTCGTCGCCTTCCTCACCATCGCCGTGGGACTTCCTCTGCCGACTTGGCACACAAATCTGACCCCAGGGCGTATGCCAGTCGCCATGGGGTCCTCTCGGCGTTCCCAGTGTTGCCCGAGTGGAAAGGCAGATGCCGATACGACCCGACACTGGTGCTGCTGCAGGGTTTGCCGGAAAGGAACCGCGATGCGTCCTCAACCGCCTAAAGGGGCCCAGCCCTGGCGGTGACTGTCGTCGTAGAGTCAGTATGTCGACTGTCGCCTAGAGCCATAATGTAAGATGTTGCTACATATCCACTATTCCCGCTGCCGAATAGCTTCGGTGGGTTACCATAGCTGACGAGCCTCACCTGCCCGGATTTGAAATCGGAGTTTTCCTTCTCCTAGGTGGGCTGCCTTCCATGGCTAACGAACCTCACCTGCCCAGGTTTGAAATCGGAGTTTTCCTTCTCCTAGATGGGCTGCCTTCCGAGGCCTACAAGCCCCATCTGCCCGGAGCAATCTGGTTTTAAGGCGCCAGAAACCCGCCTGCACACCTCTGCCCTCAGTTCGCAACAGGGATCGGCACGTGAAGCCGGGCAGTAGGAGTTTGACTAGGAGAGGCTGTTGGAGACGCTGACCATCTGGGACATTTCATGGGTGTGAAGTGGCTCAGTACATTCACACAATCCCGGTCAATCCTAGCCGTTAGACCCACTAAAGACCTAATAAATTTTAACTTGAGAAACTGTTTGTTTTCTATTAAACAACAAAACAGTTTTCGAATTAAACAATGGATCTGCTAATGAGACAATGATCCATGCATCAGTATAGAGAATTTTAACATTGGAACACACTGCATGCACATTGCATATCGAAAACTGTATACACCCGGCCTCCCCTAGTTTTTTAGACTTGACCCTAGTCGGACTTACCATGGAGTTAAGACTAACAATTTGCTTTCGTCAATCCGGTCTGAAAGGTAATTATGTCTCCCCTGGTAAATGTGTCCCCCCGGACAGACTTACCAGGGCCCAATTTCTTGGCTCTGCTAACCACATAATTCCTCGCTTACGGTCACCATTTTCCGCTAACCGCGCTAGCAGAAAGATTATTTGCTCACCCGGTAAGCACAGAATCCTTAGTTGCGGGATGTACGCATGCTCAGAGACCAAAATTCCTTGCTAACGCGTGAAATACGTTTACCGTAAGCACCGAATTTTCTGCTATAGTAAGCATGGATTTTTCGCTAACGGTAAGCAGAGCCAAGAAATTGGGCCCAGGCCGTGACCCGGTAAATCTGTCCGGGGGGACACATTTACCTAGGTATTTCTGTCCCCCTCCAGGTAATTCTGTCTCCCTGCCCAACGTTAAACGTGTCCCCCTGGTAAAATTGTCCCGTGCAACGTCACAAGTCTAGCACCCACTAGACGCAACAACCAGTGTAGTACAGGTTCACCCCTTCATGGTGCATCATTTGTGGCAGACTGTAGGATGTGTAGCGTACTACAAATTACAGGTGGTTAAAAGTGCTGCCACACTTCGTGCTGGGTATACAGAATTTGTACGCGTGCAAGAAGTCTGAAAATACTGATTACCGCTAATTTCCCTTTCGCGCAGAAACGTAGATCGGTTGATTTAATTAATACAGTTATTTATATTTTTATTTTTATTTTGATAAATCGATGAAGGGAACAGAAGTCCAAATAATAAATACCATGTGGGCTTTTCATTGAAATAACATCATAATAACCACTTATGTGTGGAACATTGGGGGACAAAATTACCTAGAGAGGGGACAGAATAAACTGGAGGGGGACGGATCGAATTAACGGCTCTAGGGGGACACTTTTACCTAGGTAATTCTTTCCCCCCCGGACAATTTTACCGGGGGACAGAATTACCGTCCACACCGGCCGAATAATTATGTGCATGCTTTGTTGGCCTTGGATAAAGGGCGCCCTCATCTGGTTGTCGTTCCGCGATCGGCACCAACGTGATGTCATCATGTCAGTGCAGTAAATCCGACTTGACGGATCGGCCAATCAAACCCCCCGCGGTGATATGTAGTTATTCATAAATTATTTGCATACGCATCACATGGTTATGCGCGATGTATGCCAAATAAGTCCGCCAATCGGAGTACAGACTAGCTCCATACCAGTTCGTTTATTTAGTTAGAGTACGGTATAGTGCAAACTTAACGGCCGGAAACTTGTACACGATAGCTAGACTATATGGCATTTGTAGAGGAGATGCGAAGAACTGGATCGAATCTACAAAGTAAAATCCAGTTGCACAAAATGAACACTTGGATGCCAAGATACAATTGCATACACGTGCATGTTGAAAGCAGTTCCAGCACTCACAGGGCCAGAGTGTTGTCCATGGGGGGTTGTTTATTTAAGTCATTATATGGGGGTTATCTTTGCTGGACATGGGGGAGTCTGTTTACTTAAGGACTCCCTACTAACTTGAATTTTATGAATGAATCTTCTAATGAAGCGTTCTCCTAATGATTAATATTTATAATGCGCTTTTCCCAAAAGGCTCAAAGCGCGTACAATTATAAAATGTTACTTAGATATACTTACAATAAAATAGTTACATTAAAACTAACAATTGAAACAATGATTGCAGAATAATACAAAGGTAGGAAAATTATACAAAAAGATGCGTTTTCAAAGATTTTTTGAAGTTATTTACAGAGGAAGAAGATCTAACTGAGATCGGGAGATTGTTCCATGCACGGGAGGCACATACAGTGAAAGTTATATCACCGGCCTGTACTCTTGTTCTAGGATATTCAAGTCGTAGGATATCATCTCCAGATCTCAGGTTATTTCTTCTTGGAACATATTGTTCAGAATTAGAGAGTACCTGAATCCACAAGCAACAAAGCTGCTCATTCATGCACTAGTATCCTCACGTCTAGACTTGTGCAATTCCACATTATTTGGGTTACCTCAACGACAGATCAAGAGACTGCAAAAGGTGCAGAATACAGCTGCACGTCTTATCTCCGGTTCCCGGTCTTCATCACATATCACACCAATCCTCAAGCAACTACACTGGCTCCCCATCAAACAGCGACTTCAATACAAACTTGCCATGACAACCTTTAAGGCAATTACCGGTCAATCTCCACTGTACATCTCGGAGCTTTTTCAAACTAATGTTCCCCGCCGTTCAGGTCTTCGCTCCGGCAACTTGCACAGGTTGTCGGAGATCAGATCGAGACGATCGTGGGGAGACAGGTCACTCGTAGTAGCTGCACCACGAGTTTGGAATACTCTCCCAAGGGACATCCACGAATCTTCATCCATACAGTGTTTTAAGTCAAATTTGAAGACTTTCTTATACACCCAAACCTTCTCGTGATTTGATTAATACTTCATTCATTGATTCGAACCTTTTTTCCTCCAATTTTTTATTTTTTTCTCTCCTGATGTGCGCCTTGGGTGTCCTGTTTCTGGACAGATATGTTGCGCGGTATAAATGTGTAATTATATTATTATTATATTGTAACAAGCAGTCTGATAAATAGACTGGAGCAAGGTTATAAAAGGATTTGTAGACAAATAATAAATGCTTGAACATTATTCTTTGTTGTATTGTTAACCAGTGTACATATAATGTACACTATGTACATGTACATGTACATGTACATGAACGTCCGTCACACATCTGGGTCAAAGTTCATATTATTACAGATATATGCTAATTTATACAATTCTGCAATTTGATTGGCCGCTACCGTTTTCGGTAGATGAGCTCATAGGTTGTGTACAAACGTGTGGCAGATTCGTCAAGTCGGGATTTCTGAACCACACACAAGCATGGGCGGCGCATGAGGGCGCGCTACTGATGAGCGTGGACGTGACGCGAGGCGCACGGTGTGGATGACCATGAACAATCTTACCACAGAATCCCGACTTGGATCAAGTCTACTAGTTTTTGTGATTTTCATAAACATTTGGCACATACAGGTATACAGTAAGACTTTTCTTGGTTAAACAGACAATCGAACATAGAGGAGGTGTCGGCGTAGCTGAAATTGAAATTGATCCACTCGTATTCGGTTGGGGTTGAATTATTTAGGATGCTTCAGGTAAATCTACACAAGTCCAATTCATAGGTACAAGGTGTCAATTAGCATTTGAGGGAATTTGGATAGCGCTGTTTGACGGGGATGTGAAGGTCCTTTGATTTGAAGCAACCTGGAAGTATAGTGGTCATCGGCCAAATTTCGCCGATGGATAGGCTCGATGAGGAGAGCAGTTTTCATCTGAAAAAAATTGCTGACGGGCAGGACGAGAGGTTGTTATAGGCAACTCAGGTTTCGGCATGCAGGTCGTCTATACGAAGACAAACTATGTGCATTGTAAGAATGGTCAAGATGCTACAATCCGTCTAGGCAACTGGTTGGGGTAGTCCAGGCCTTCACTAATTTGCAACAGGCCAAGTGCTGAAACGACATCGTGTGGAAAAGCGAAATTAAGAATTGGTCGGCGACAGCAGATCAGAGATGGTTACAATAACACAAGGTACAATGCAGAAAGGTAAGACAGCTGGAGACGGGTCTCTGAGGGATAGTGTAAGGTGTCGATCTTCTTGCGGTAGTGTGCAAACAAGAATGGTACCTACAAGACGTGGGCTTGGCCTCATTTGAGAATCTGCGGCAATAGGCTAGAGGAGCCTGTCGGCACTGGGAACAACACATCAACATTTTTCTTAACTGCTAGACAAATGAATGCAGAAACTATTTGCATCGCGGCGACGTTGCGGTCGGAGTATCCACATTCACTTGGTGAATCTGGTCACTGCGAAAGAGGACGGCTAGTCGAAGGTCCCATTTTTTTCCCACGCACCCGTCCTATAGACGGTCCTGCTGTTCGGATTCTAGTTTCTACGCTCGAATCCTTCTACCCATATCTGAACTCAAATGTGGAACCTGGAGTCCGAACAAAGCAGCTATGCAAATAGTTTACTGTAGACGAACCATGTACTCAATTCAGTGCAGAAATGTACAAAGATGACCGTCAGTTTTATGCCATAGCACGACACTCTGGTACATTGAAGATTTGTAGGCAACAAAGCACAAACCTAACATTCCCTACCACGTTAGTAGGGTCATATTCTTAGATCCCGTGACCATTTTGCACCTACCTTTTTTATGATTGATTTCACTAACTGAACCATCTATCTAAGTTATCTAAGTTATCTATCTAAGTTATCTATCTATCTATCTGTCTATCTGTCTATCTGTCTACCTGTCTACCTGTCTACCTGTCTACCTGTCTACCTGTCTACCTGTCTACCTGTCTACCTGTCTACCTGTCTACCTGTCTACCTGTCTACCTGTCTACCTGTCTACCTGTCCACCTGTCCACCTGTCCACCTGTCCACCTGTCCACCTGTCCACCTGTCCACCTGTCCACCTGTCCACCTGTCCACCTGTCCACCTGTCCACCTGTCCACCTGTCCACCTGTCCACCTGTCCACCTGTCCACCTGTCCACCTGTCCACCTGTCCACCTGTCCACCTGTCCACCTGTCCACCTGTCCACCTGTCCACCTGTCCACCTGTCCACCTGTCCACCTGTCCACCTGTCCACCTGTCCACCTGTCCACCTGTCCACCTGTCCACCTGTCCACCTGTCCACCTGTCCACCTGTCCACCTGTCCACCTGTCCACCTGTCTACCTGTCTACCTATAGATATAGTATAGATAGTATAGATAGTATAGATAGTATAGATAGTATAGATGGTATAGATGGTATAGATGGTATAGATGGTATAGATGGTATAGATGGTATAGATGGTATAGATGGTATAGATGGTATAGATGGTATAGATGGTATAGATGGTATAGATGGTATAGATGGTATAGATGGTATAGATGGTATAGATGGTATAGATGGTATAGATGGTATAGATGGTATAGATGGTATAGATGGTATAGATGGTATAGATGGTATAGATGGTATAGATGGTATAGATGGTATAGATGGTATAGATGGTATAGATGGTATAGATGGTATAGATGGTATAGATGGTATAGATGGTATAGATGGTATAGATGGTATAGATGGTATAGATGGTATAGATGGTATAGATGGTATAGATGGTATAGATGGTATAGATGGTATAGATGGTATAGATGGTATAGATGGTATAGATGGTATAGATGGTATAGATGGTATAGATGCTATAGATGCTATAGATGCTATAGATGCTATAGATGCTATAGATGCTATAGATGCTATAGATGCTATAGATGCTATAGATGCTATAGATGCTATAGATGCTATAGATGCTATAGATGCTATAGATGCTATAGATGCTATAGATGCTATAGATGCTATAGATGCTATAGATGCTATAGATGCTATAGATGCTATAGATGCTATAGATGCTATAGATGCTATAGATGCTATAGATGCTATAGATGCTATAGATGCTATAGATGCTATAGATGCTATAGATGCTATAGATGCTATAGATGCTATAGATGCTATAGATGCTATAGATGCTATAGATGCTATAGATGCTATAGATGCTATAGATGCTATAGATGCTATAGATGCTATAGATGCTATAGATGCTATAGATGCTATAGATGCTATAGATGCTATAGATGCTATAGATGCTATAGATGCTATAGATGCTATAGATGCTATAGATGCTATAGATGCTATAGATGCTATAGATGCTATAGATGCTATAGATGCTATAGATGCTATAGATGCTATAGATGCTATAGATGCTATAGATGCTATAGATGCTATAGATGCTATAGATGCTATAGATGCTATAGATGCTATAGATGCTATAGATGCTATAGATGCTATAGATGCTATAGATGCTATAGATGCTATAGATGCTATAGATGCTATAGATGCTATAGATGCTATAGATGCTATAGATGCTATAGATGCTATAGATGCTATAGATGCTATAGATGCTATAGATGCTATAGATGCTATAGATGCTATAGATGCTATAGATGCTATAGATGCTATAGATGCTATAGATGCTATAGATGCTATAGATGCTATAGATGCTATAGATGCTATAGATGCTATAGATGCTATAGATGCTATAGATGCTATAGATGCTATAGATGCTATAGATGCTATAGATGCTATAGATGCTATAGATGCTATAGATGCTATAGATGCTATAGATGCTATAGATGCTATAGATGCTATAGATGCTATAGATGCTATAGATGCTATAGATGCTATAGATGCTATAGATGCTATAGATGCTATAGATGCTATAGATGCTATAGATGCTATAGATGCTATAGATGCTATAGATGCTATAGATGCTATAGATGCTATAGATGCTATAGATGCTATAGATGCTATAGATGCTATAGATGCTATAGATGCTATAGATGCTATAGATGCTATAGATGCTATAGATGCTATAGATGCTATAGATGCTATAGATGCTATAGATGCTATAGATGCTATAGATGCTATAGATGCTATAGATGCTATAGATGCTATAGATGCTATAGATGCTATAGATGCTATAGATGCTATAGATGCTATAGATGCTATAGATGCTATAGATGCTATAGATGCTATAGATGCTATAGATGCTATAGATGCTATAGATGCTATAGATGCTATAGATGCTATAGATGCTATAGATGCTATAGATGCTATAGATGCTATAGATGCTATAGATGCTATAGATGCTATAGATGCTATAGATGCTATAGATGCTATAGATGCTATAGATGCTATAGATGCTATAGATGCTATAGATGCTATAGATGCTATAGATGCTATAGATGCTATAGATGCTATAGATGCTATAGATGCTATAGATGCTATAGATGCTATAGATGCTATAGATGCTATAGATGCTATAGATGCTATAGATGCTATAGAATGCTATAGATGCTATAGATGCTATAGATGCTATAGATGCTATAGATGCTATAGATGCTATAGATGCTATAGATGCTATAGATGCTATAGATGCTATAGATGCTATAGATGCTATAGATGCTATAGATGCTATAGATGCTATAGATGCTATAGATGCTATAGATGCTATAGATGCTATAGATGCTATAGATGCTATAGATGCTATAGATGCTATAGATGCTATAGATGCTATAGATGCTATAGATGCTATAGATGCTATAGATGCTATAGATGCTATAGATGCTATAGATGCTATAGATGCTATAAAAGATGTTAAATGCGCCATCTTGTCCCCGGGCGCCGCCATCTTGGAACGCAGGGCCGCGCCATCTTGGCGCGTGGTTGGCGCCATGTTGGAGAGACGCGGCGCTTTTGGTCGGGCGACTCGTCGCCGCGCGTGTGTGCCGCCGGCGTCGGTGCGGCGGGGTGCCGGATCGTTTGCGACGGGGAATCCCCCGGGGAATAAGATTTAAAAAAAAATCGTATTCGTCCGAAGTGAGATTTAAAAGAAACGGACGTTACCGATAAACGCGTAATCGCTTTTCGATTGCCTGTTGATGTCTGTGGGCCTTTTTGCGTGAACTATTGCGTTATTTTTGCATTGTCCTTGCCCGGAGTTCGGGCCGAAGCCTTCCCAAAATCGTACTACCGTAACTCGGTTACCAAATTGTTGGCTGTTTGCGATTAGGCGGCGGCTACATGCGTTACGCGAAGCCTTCGCAAATTAATTGTATCCGCCTTGCTTGCGCGGTGGCCGAGTTGGTGCCGAGTTTGTTGTTCGCGATTGGGCGGCCCATCCCGTGTTATTTGAGCTGATGCCCCGCGCGCTTTATACATGTACTCCCTTGGTTATTGCGGAGTTTGAGCGCCAGCTTCGTTTTCGGCTTCGAATTCCGTGCGCGCCGACAACTTTCAGTCACAGCTTGGGAACGTTAAAAAATGATTTATTCCTTTCGTGTTGCCTTTTGAGCAAAATTCTTTGCTTCACATTGTCGATACTTAAATATTACAACATTATCTGTCTCAAAACACTCCGAAACATATCGCTATTGCCTCAATTTCAACTTTGATCGTGCAAAAATGTCGCGAAATTGTATGGCCATGGTGGATATGAATATGCAATTTAGAAACGTGACTGCATTATGTCAATTGAGGGCGCACTGTCAGATGGCCGGCTTGTTGGGTTTTTTAATCAGGATTTTCACGATGATGTCAACTCAGAAATTCCGAAGTGGTTCTTATTGTTTCCCGTACGATTCCTGTGAAAAAATCACGAGACGCAGGCAGCATGCAAGCAAAGATGAACTGCCTATTGAGTATTATTAGTTCGGAAGTCGGGAAGTATTTTTACAAAGATTGTTTGTTATTCAGAGTCGATGGTATTCTACGGAGCCCCTAAAGGGACATATGACATATAAAAATGGACATATAAAAATCACCGTTACGAAATAATTTGAGTATTTTATTTCGTGCACTCAAAACAACTTATTTCGTGAGCTCGAAATGTTGTCGTGGCCACGAAATGACTTCGTGCGCTCCAAGAATATCTGTTCGTGAGCTCGAAATAATTTCGTGCGCTCGAAATACTTTCTAGCTGGTACTCTACTCGCTAAGTTTCGCGATTTGTTTGTCATACAATTCATTATGTTTTTAAGACGTCAACAAGGTGTATCTATAAGTTACGATTTCACCCAGCTAGCAGGTGCCGCGCGAAGCGCGGCATCCTCCTAGTCTATACTATAAAAGATGTAAAATGCGCCATCTTGTCCCTGGGCGCCGCCATCTTGGAACACAGGGCGCCGCCATCTTGGCACGTGGTTGGCGCCATGTTGGAGAGGCGCGGCGCTTTTGGTCGGGCGACTCGTCGCCGCGCGCGTGTGCCGCCGGCGTCGGTGCGGCGGGGTGCCGGATCGTTCGCGACGACGAAAGAAAAACTCATATTCGTCCCGTGGTGAGATTTGGGAGAAACGGACGTTACCGATAAACGTGAAGTCGCTTTTCGATTGCCTGTCGATGTGTGTGGGCCTTTTTGCGTAAACTATTGCATTATTTTTGCATTGTCCTTGCCTGGAGTTTGGGCCGAAGCCTTCCCGAAATCGTATACCGTAACTCGGTTGCCGATGTGTTGACTGTTTGCGATTAAGCGGCAGCTACTGCGTTATACCCCAGTCACAATTGGCTTGCGATGGGTTTGCGATTAGTTTGCGGCGGATTTCTAGGCATTTTCGGCCGGGGCCCCACGGGATTCCTTGCGGCTGCCAGGTCATTTTTGGGCATCGGGCGGGCATCGAGTTACTTTTAACTCGGACTTAAAACCTGGTGCGGCGTTTCGCATCGCAAACTGATCGCCAATAAATCGGTCGATGCCTAGCCGATGTCCGGCAGGGCATCGCACACGTCGGGCGGGCGCCGAGCCAAATTTTGGACAACCCAGACAATCAATATATCGGCCAGGCGCCGCCCACACGCCGGCCGGGTCCCGCCAGGCGTCCGGCCGACTTGGCGGTGCCTGGCCGGAAATCGGCCGGGGGCCAGACGGCGCCCTGCCGGCGCCAAGCCTGAAATCGGTCATGCATCGGCCGGGGCTCGCAGGGTAACAAAAGCGGCTCATCTACATCTACACACAGTTTATCACACAAGTTTCATAGTGCAAGTACTACATCTCTTTTTTAGCCACCAATGCAACAAGAACCAGGTTGTAGCGGTATAGCGTGCAAACGCCAACCTCTCCCTCAACCGGGCGACCTACACGCGCTGTGCAGGTGCCCGCAAGCGTTGTGGAGGTATCAACGGCATTTTCTTATTTAATGGCCCTGTCACACCAGAACATTTTAGGCCAACGTAATTTTGGCAACACGCTGGCAAACGCTAACCAACGCTAGGCCAGCGTTAGCAACACGATGAGCGCGTTACTCACACGCTGGGACACGCTGTCATACGCTGAGGAATTATTTTTTTTCAAAATAGCTACAATTTCCAGCGTTTGCCAGCGTGTGACTGCACACGCTGGCGGCGCGTTTTAGATTCGTTACCCACGCGTCGAACACGCTAGGCGATCGTTATCAACCCGCTACTCACACGCTGGCGTACGCCGGCGTACGCTTGCGACATGCTGGTTATGGCCCTGCCACACCAGGACGTTTTAGGCCAATGCATGAGTAGCGCGTTAAAAATAGTTGATACGCTGGCAATTGCTGAACTTTCACAGAAAAAAGTCAAGTGGAACCGTGATTTCAGCGTGTCCATAACGCTTTTTTAACGCGCTACTCACGCGTTGGCCTAAAACGTTATAGTGTGACAGGGCCATTAAGAAGGTCAGAGGAGAGCTTCTGCCGCCGGCCGTTGCTCGCTGGCCACTCGACAGGCACACTACAGATGCCCGTCCGGCCGCCGTACGACCTGTACGAATTGGTTGGCACCCTGCCGGATACCGCAGGGGTATCGCAAGGACATAAGCAGGGCACCGGACGAGTGCCTGCCGGAAACCGGCCGATAAACGGGCCAATAATTCGACCCCATTTCCAAGAAAGTCGGCCGATCGCCGGTCGGCGACCCCCCGGGCCCCGTCATGGCAGCGTACGGGGCACTTTTAATTGTGACTGTGACCGTCATATCGCACGATCTTTCGCCGACCTCTACACGCCGGCCGATGCCTAGAAATCGCACACGCCGCCCGGGCTCCGCTTTAATTGTGACTGGGGTATTACACGAAGCCTTCGCAAATTAATTGTATCCGCCTTACTCGCGCGGTGGCCGAGTTGTTGCCAAGTTTGTTGTTCGCGATTGAGCGGCGCATTCGCGCGCTTTATACTCCCTTGGTTATTGCGGAGTTTGTGCGCCAGCTTCGTTTTCGGCTTCGAATTCCGTGCGCGTCGAAAACTTTCAGTCACAGTTTGGGAACGTAAAAACAATGATTAATTCCTTTCGCGTTGCCTTTTGGAAAAATCTCTCTCTTGCACATTGTCAATACTTAAATATTACAACATTATCTCTGTAAAAACACTCCGAAACATATCGCTATTGCGCAAATGTTAACGTTCATCGTGCAAAAATGTCGCGAAATTGTATGTCGATCGTGGATATGAATATGCAATTTAGAAACGTGACTGCGTTTCGGCTTCGGCTTTGCCTCCAAATTTCTGCTCGTCGACCATTTTTTCAGTCACAGTTTTGAAATAAAAACAATGATTTATTCCTTTCGTGTTGCCATTTAGGCACATTTCTTCCTTTCACATTGTGATAGATATGACACAATAATGTAATGACGCGATAGTCCTTTGACAAATGTTTTAGCTTCTTTTATTTACACTAAAATGGATAAATAATACTTTTTAATAGATAGGCTTCTGGTTTTGTTCATTTCAGTTAGTTCAACAAATGATATAATTTCATGTATCTGGAACATCAATAGACAATTGTCATGATTTTTTGCACATAATATCGTCATTGCATAAGTTAAAGTCTGTTCCTGCGCAAATTCGTTGGCAGTCTAACCAAGTAAGAAAAATGTTTGTGAGATTGAAATCATGAATAAATATACCTTATATACAAACAATGTGAATTTAAAATATAAATAAATGCTTACTCTATTTGCGACAATGCATAATTGCAGACTAAAATTGTTAACTTATGCAATGACGAAATTATGTGCAAAAAATCATGACAATTGTCTATTGATGTTCCAGATACATGAAATTATATCATTTGTTGAACTAACTGAAATGAACAAAACCAGAAGCCTATCTATTAAAAAGTATTATTTATCCTTTTTAGTGTAAATAAAAGAAGCTCTCGCAAAAACATTTGTCAAAGGACTATCGCGTCATTACATTATTGTGTCATATCATATTCAAACATGTTGATGCATTGACAGCTTCCGTGGAAAAGCCATTTTTACACATACTCGCTAAAAATAGGAATATCTCCAAAAATAATAATGTAATATCTTCCCTATTTTCACCAATAATGCTCAACGATATATGCTTTAATAATATGCAAACCAAATTACTAAAATATTTTATCATCTAGGAGAAACTGGCCTCCAAAGTTGGGTATAGTTTTTTTTGGACCACCCTGTAGTTTTCACTCTCCAAGTGATGGCGGAGACTGTCCGAGTCGGGTGCGAGTCGGATGGTGCTTTTCTTTTTCTGCGCCTTTCACTTCGCTGCCCTCACATCTGCCCTCATAATTATAGACGTATCGAATGACGAATCGCTCCAAATCATGTTGCCAGCAAGCCATGCGCCTCTTCGGAACTCTGAAGACGTTCTGTGATGAGCTTCTTGCTTGCTCCGTAGAAACCAGAGTTGTGATCACATCCAGTGAGCACGTGCAGTTGTATTTATTTATTTATTTATTCCATTTCTTTACCCAGGGTGTGCCCAAACAGTTTAAAACTGGTTTTCATTGGGGCCCTGCATACATCATCAAATAAAATAACAGTACATATTATAAATACAAGGATATTACAGGAATTCTAAACATTAATACTAATTCTGATTTACGAGATAGGCAAAAACCCGCCAAATAAAAAACCTTTTAGGTGAAAAATAAGAAGGGGAAATTCTTATCCGGCTCCACATTATAGTGGCAACCAAGTTCTAACTCCGTAGATCAGCGCAATTGGCATAATATCTAACACTCAGATGGCATGTCGGAGCTCTGATTTAAATGTGCTTAATGAGTCCAATGTTCGCAATTGTTCGGGCAGATTATTTCAAATATTTGCACCACTCACAGCGAAACTTGTGGCGTAGCATTCTTTTTTGGCGAAAGGAACTTTCAGTGCCGTGTGGGTTGATTGCCTTGTTTCGCGAATTACTGTAAGTGGTTTGAAAATATTTGTCATGTACAAAGGAGTCATTTTGTTGATACTTTTGAAGACAAGAATAGCCTTTTTTGACTTGACTCTTTTTGAAAAAGGGGTCCAATTAAGACGAGCAAACATATCCTCTGAAGGGGTGAGGAAGGTACATTTAAGGATTATTCGCGCGGCTCTTTTGAGACATTTGTTTAACATATTATCGTGAGATATGTACCTTCCTCCCCACACAGTACAACAATACTCTAATGTTGGCATAACTAGACTTACAAATAGTGTGTGCAAGCTGTGCTGAGGAATACAATCACGGATTCTTCTTAGTATACCTAATTTAGACACCACATTTTTTCTTACGTATTCGACATGTGGGCCCCAACTTAATGCTTCATCAATAATTACACCCAAACATTTATAAGACTTTACATTTTCAATACGACTACCAGCAATGCATACATTTAAATTAACATTAGATATTTTCTGCCTAGTACCAATAAGCATGCATTTGGTTTTGGTGGCATTTAAAGCTAGCTTGTTTCTTCCGCACCAGCTGTGAAAACTAGTAAGAGCTGTATTTAAGCTACTTTCTATTATATTAATGTTGGAGGAGCTACACGTTAATGTGGAGTCATCTGCATACATAAATAAATTGCAGTTTGGGGCAATACAAAATGGAAGGTCACTAGTATAAACAATGAATAAAAGTGGACCTAGTATCGACCCCTGTGGAACACCAGTGTTTACGGACAGGACCTTTGATATGGTGCCGCCAATATTCACAGACTGACTACGTTCACTTAGGTACAACTTAAACCAATTTATTACAGAAGATGACATGTTCATCCTTTCTAGTTTATTTAGTAAGATTTCATGATCAACACAATCAAATGCTTTACTGAGGTCTATAAACACACTGCCTGTAACTTGTCCATTCTCCATGGCCGCAAAACACTTGTTTGTTAAGTCATGTAGGGTGCTTTCAGTTGAGTGCAGGGGACTAAATCCCGACTGGCAACTAGGAATCAGATTGTTTTCATCAAGATATCTATATACCGATGAGTGTACCCATCTTTCTAAAATCTTAGAGATAATTGGCAGTATAGAAATTGGACGATAGTTACCTGTACTACATTTATATCCTCCCTTGTGAATTGGTGTTACTAAAGCATGTTTCCAATCTTTAGGGTATCGCTCACATCTTATAGACAGGTTAATAATATGAGTTAAAGATTTAATGATATAAGGTGAAGCAATTTTAATCATTTTAACACTAATTCCATCCGGACCTGTTGCTTTCCCAACCGACATGGATGATATTTTCTGTAATGTTAGGTACTACGCAATCTTCATCAACAGAATCAAAGATAGAGGCGTCAGTATTGTCATCTATTTCAAGTTCACGCAAAGGGTAATTTCCAGCAGTACGCTTGCCGATTGTTGAAAAGTGTTCATTTAATGTATCAGCAATGTCGGCGATATTGTCAATATTTTCCCCATTTGGGGAAGTAATCGAATTTGGTACAGTTTTTTGTTTCTTAGGGAGTACCTCCTTCAGAGTTTTCCACAGCATAGAAGAGTTGCTTTTATTTTCTTCTATGGCGGATGTGTAGTAATTACTCTTTTTACTGCGGATTTTATTAGTAACATTGTTCCGCAGGTTTTTGTATGAATCCCAATGAATTTGTAAGCCTGTGTGCTTTGCAATTTTGTGTACACGATCGCGCTGCCGCATAAGTTTAAGAATTTCGCTATCGAGCCACGGTACTGAGGCACCCCGAATGCGTTTGGTTTTGACTGGCGCATGGAGGTTAATAATACTCATAAATATGGAGTACCATATAGACCATGCCTTATCCACATCATAACAACCAAAAACATATT
>JBAIAA010001742.1:0-26302 GCA_037893245.1 Crossaster papposus | reverse complement strand
GCAAATTTGGAGGTCGAAAAATGTTCCGACGAACTTCAATTTTGCATGCTCCAAAGACTCTATATTGCGCACTTGTCCTAAAAAATTGACAGACTTTCGTCGGAAATGGCAGAGAAATTTCAGAGTTTAGAAAAAAAGGGGTTGGCGCTTCCTGGTTGCTCCCGCAACCTGTGGCTGTCTGTACACACCTCTTTGGTGTACTCCTGACTCGTGCGCATGCTCAGTCCTTCGGACTGTCGTTGACACGGCCCAGTTTGGGACGGGATTTTGGTCAAAGTGTGGTCCAAACGTCGGCAAATTTGGAGGTCGAAAAATGTTCCGACGAACTTCAAATTTTGCATGCTCCAAAGACTCTATATTGCGCACTTGTCCTAAAAAATTGACAGACTTTCGCCGGGAAATGGAAGAGAAATTTCAGAGTTTAGAAAAAAAGGGGGTTGGCGCTTCCTGGTTGCTCCCGCAACCTGTGGCTGTCTGTACACACCTCTTTGGTGTACTCCTGACTCGTGCGCATGCTCAGTCCTTCGGACTGTCGTTGACACGGCCCAGTTTGGGACTGGATTTTGGTCAAAGTGTGGTCCAAACGTCGGCAAATTGGAGGTCGAAAATGTTCCGACGAACTTCAAATTTTGCATCCTCCAAAGACTCTATATTGCGCACTTGTCCTAAACAATTGACAGACTTTCGCCGTGAAATGGCAGAGATATTTCAGAGTTTAGAAAAAAAAGGGGTTGGCGCTTCCTGGTTGCTCCCGCAACCTGTGGCTGTCTGTACACACCTCTTTGGTGTACTCCTGACTCGTGCGCATGCTCAGTCCTTCGGACTGTCGTTGACACGGCCCAGTTTGGGACGGGATTTTGGTCAAAGTGTGGTCCAAACGTCGGCAAATTTGGAGGTCGAAAAATGTTCCGACGAACTTCAAATTTTGCATGCTCCAAAGACTCTATATTGCGCACTTCTCCAAAAAATTGACAGACTTTCGCCGGGAAATGGCAGAGAAATTTCAGAGTTTAGAAAAAAAGGGGTTGGCGCTTCCTGGTTGCTCCCGCAACCTGTGGCTGTCTGTACACACCTCTTTGGTGTACTCCTGACTCGTGCGCATGCTCAGTCCTTCGGACTGTCGTTGACACGGCCCAGTTTGGGACGGGATTTTGGTCAAAGTGTGGTCCAAACGTCGGCAAATTTGGAGGTCGAAAAATGTTCCGACGAACTTCAAATTTTGCATGCTCCAAAGACTCTATATTGCGCACTTGTCCTAAAAAATTGACAGACTTTCGCCGGGAAATGGCAGAGAAATTTCAGAGTTTAGAAAAAAAAGGGGTTGGCGCTTCCTGGTTGCTCCCGCAACCTGTGGCTGTCTGTACACACCTCTTTGGTGTACTCCTGACTCGTGCGCATGCTCAGTCCTTCGGACTGTCGTTGACACGGCCCAGTTTGGGACTGGATTTTGGTCAAAGTGTGGTCCAAACGTCGGCAAATTTGGAGGTCGAAAAATGTTCCGACGAACTTCAAATTTTGCATCCTCCAAAGACTCTATATTGCGCACTTGTCCTAAACAATTGACAGACTTTCGCCGTGAAATGGCAGAGATATTTCAGAGTTTAGAAAAAAAAGGGGTTGGCGCTTCCTGGTTGCTCCCGCAACCTGTGGCTGTCTGTACACACCTCTTTGGTGTACTCCTGACTCGTGCGCATGCTCAGTCCTTCGGACTGTCGTTGACACGGCCCAGTTTGGGACGGGATTTTGGTCAAAGTGTGGTCCAAACGTCGGCAAATTTGGAGGTCGAAAAATGTTCCGACGAACTTCAAATTTTGCATGCTCCAAAGACTCTATATTGCGCACTTCTCCAAAAAATTGACAGACTTTCGCCGGGAAATGGCAGAGAAATTTCAGAGTTTAGAAAAAAAAGGGGTTGGCGCTTCCTGGTTGCTCCCGCAACCTGTGGCTGTCTGTACACACCTCTTTGGTGTACTCCTGACTCGTGCGCATGCTCAGTCCTTCGGACTGTCGTTGACACGGCCCAGTTTGGGACGGGATTTTGGTCAAAGTGTGGTCCAAACGTCGGCAAATTTGGAGGTCGAAAAATGTTCCGACGAACTTCAAATTTTGCATGCTCCAAAGACTCTATATTGCGCACTTGTCCTAAAAAATTGACAGACTTTCGCCGGGAAATGGCAGAGAAATTTCAGAGTTTAGAAAAAAAAGGGGTTGGCGCTTCCTGGTTGCTCCCGCAACCTGTGGCTGTCTGTACACACCTCTTTGGTGTACTCCTGACTCGTGCGCATGCTCAGTCCTTCGGACTGTCGTTGACACGGCCCAGTTTGGGACGGGATTTTGGTCAAAGTGTGGTCCAAACGTCGGCAAATTTGGAGGTCGAAAAATGTTCCGACGAACTTCAAATTTTGCATGCTCCAAAGACTCTATATTGCGCACTTCTCCAAAAAATTGACAGACTTTCGCCGGGAAATGGCAGAGAAATTTCAGAGTTTAGAAAAAAAGGGGTTGGCGCTTCCTGGTTGCTCCCGCAACCTGTGGCTGTCTGTACACACCTCTTTGGTGTACTCCTGACTCGTGCGCATGCTCAGTCCTTCGGACTGTCGTTGACACGGCCCAGTTTGGGACGGGATTTTGGTCAAAGTGTGGTCCAAACGTCGGCAAATTTGGAGGTCGAAAAATGTTCCGACGAACTTCAAATTTTGCATGCTCCAAAGACTCTATATTGCGCACTTGTCCTAAAAAATTGACAGACTTTCGCCGGGAAATGGCAGAGAAATTTCAGAGTTTAGAAAAAAAAGGGGTTGGCGCTTCCTGGATGCTCCCGCAACCTGTGGCTGTCTGTACACACCTCTTTGGTGTACTCCTGACTCGTGCGCATGCTCAGTCCTTCGGACTGTCGTTGACACGGCCCAGTTTGGGACGGGATTTTGGTCAAAGTGTGGTCCAAACGTCGGCAAATTTGGAGGTCGAAAAATGTTCCGACGAACTTCAAATTTTGCATGCTCCAAAGACTCTATATTGCGCACTTGTCCTAAAAAATTGACAGACTTTCGCCGGGAAATGGCAGATAAATTTCAGAGTTTAGAAAAAAAAGGGGTTGGCGCTTCCTGGTTGCTCCCGCAACCTGTGGCTGTATGTACACACCTCTTTGGTGTACTCCTGACTCGTGCGCATGCTCAGTCCTTCGGACTGTCGTTGACACGGCCCAGTTTGGGACGGGATTTTGGTCAAAGTGTGGTCCAAACGTCGGCAAATTTGGAGGTCGAAACATTTTCCGACGAACTTCAAATTTTGCATGCTCCAAAGACTCTATATTGCGCACTTGTCCTAACAAATTGACAGACTTTCGCCGGGAAATGGCAGAGAAATTTCAGAGTTTAGAAAAAAAAGGGGTTGGCGCTTTCCTGGTTGCTCCCGCAACCTGTGGCTGTCTGTACACACCTCTTTGGTGTACTCCTGACTCGTGCGCATGCTCAGTCCTTCGGACTGTCGTTGACACGGCCCAGTTTGGGACGGGATTATGGTCAAAGTGTGGTCCAAACGTCGGCAAATTTGGAGGTCGAAAAATGTTCCGACGAACTTCAAATTTTGCATGCTCCAAAGACTCTATATTGCGCACTTGTCCTAAAAAATTGACAGACTTTCGCCGGGAAATGGCAGAGAAATTTCAGAGTTTAGAAAAAAAAGGGGTTGGCGCTTCCTGGTTGCTCCCGCAACCTGTGGCTGTCTGTACACACCTCTTTGGTGTACTCCTGACTCGTGCGCATGCTCAGTCCTTCGGACTGTCGTTGACACGGCCCAGTTTGGGACGGGATTTTGGTCAAAGTGTGGTCCAAACGTCGGCAAATTTGGAGGTCGAAAAATGTTCCGACGAACTTCAAATTTTGCATGCTCCAAAGACTCTATATTGCGCACTTGTCCTAAAAAATTGACAGACTTTCGCCGGGTAAAGGCAGAGAAATTTCAGAGTTTAGAAAAAAAAAGGGGTTGGCGCTTCCTGGTTGCTCCCGCAACCTGTGGCTGTCTGTACACACCTCTTTGGTGTACTCCTGACTCCTGCGCATGCTCAGTCCTTCGGACTGTCGTTGACACGGCCCAGTTTGGGACGGGATTTTGGTCAAAGTGTGGTCCAAACGTCGGCAAATTTGGAGGTCGAAAAATGTTCCGACGAACTTCAAATTTTGCATGCTCCAAAGACTCTATATTGCGCACTTGTCCTAAAAAATTTACAGACTTTCGCCGGGAACTGGCAGAGAAATTTCAGAGTTTAGAAAAAAAGGGGTTGGCGCTTCCTGGTTGCTCCCTCAACCTGTGGCTGTCTGTACACACCTCTTTGGTGTACTCCTGACTCGTGCGCATGCTCAGTCCTTCGGACTGTCGTTGACACGGCCCAGTTTGGGACGGGACTTTGGTCAAAGTGTGGTCCAAACGTCGGCAAATTTGGAGGTCGAAAAATGTTCCGACGAACTTCAAATTTTGCATGCTCCAAAGACTCTATATTGCGCACTTGTCCTAAAAAATTGACAGACTTTCGTCAGGAAATGGCAGAGAAATTTCAGAGTTTAGAAAAAAAAGGGGTTGGCGCTTCCTGGTTGCTCCCGCAACCTGTGGCTGTCTGTACACACCACTTTGGTGTACTCCTGACTCGTGCGCATGCTCAGTCCTTCGGACTGTCGTTGACACGGCCCAGTTTGGGACGGGATTTTGGTCAAAGTGTGGTCCAAACGTCGGCAAATTTGGAGGTCGAAAAATGTTCCGACGAACTTCAAATTTTGCATGCTCCAAAGACTCTATATTGCGCACTTGTCCTAAAAAATTGACAGACTTTCGCCGGGAAATGGCAGAGAAATTTCAGAGTTTAGAAAAAAAAGGGGTTGGCGCTTCCTGGATGCTCCCGCAACCTGTGGCTGTCTGTACACACCTCTTTGGTGTACTCCTGACTCGTGCGCATGCTCAGTCCTTCGGACTGTCGTTGACACGGCCCAGTTTGGGACGGGATTTTGGTCAAAGTGTGGTCCAAACGTCGGCAAATTTGGAGGTCGAAAAATGTTCCGACGAACTTCAAATTTTGCATGCTCCAAAGACTCTATATTGCGCACTTGTCCTAAAAAATTGACAGACTTTCGCCGGGAAATGGCAGAGAAATTTCAGAGTTTAGAAAAAAAAGGGGTTGGCGCTTCCTGGTTGCTCCCGCAACCTGTGGCTGTCTGTACACACCTCTTTGGTGTACTCCTGACTCGTGAGCATGCTCAGTCCTTCGGACTTTCGTTGACACGGCCCAGTTTGGGACGGGATTTTGGTCAAAGTGTGGTCCAAACATCGGCAAATTCGGAGGTCGAAAAATGTTCCGACGAACTTCAAATTTTGCATGCTCCAAAGACTCTATATTGCGCACTTGTCCTAAAAAATTGACAGACTTTCGCCGGGAAATGGCAGAGAAATTTCAGAGTTTAGAAAAAAAAGGGGTTGGCGCTTCCTGGTTGCTCCCGCAACCTGTGGCTGTCTGTACACACCACTTTGGTGTACTCCTGACTCGTGCGCATGCTCAGTCCTTCGGACTGTCGTTGACACGGCCCAGTTTGGGACGGGATTTTGGTCAAAGTGTGGTCCAAACGTCGGCAAATTTGGAGGTCGAAAAATGTTCCGACGAACTTCAAATTTTGCATGCTCCAAAGACTCTATATTGCGCACTTGTCCTAAAAAATTGACAGACTTTCGCCGGGAAATGGCAGAGAAATTTCAGAGTTTAGAAAAAAAAGGGGTTGGCGCTTCCTGGTTGCTCCCGCAACCTGTGGCTGTCTGTACACACCACTTTGGTGTACTCCTGACTCGTGCGCATGCTCAGTCCTTCGGACTGTCGTTGACACGGCCCAGTTTGGGACGGGATTTTGGTCAAAGTGTGGTCCAAACGTCGGCAAATTTGGAGGTCGAAAAATGTTCCGACGAACTTAAAATTTTGCATGCTCCAAAGACTCTATATTGCGCACTTGTCCTAAAAAATTGACAGACTTTCGCCGGGAAATGGCAGAGAAATTTCAGAGTTTAGAAAAAAAAGGGGTTGGCGCTTCCTGGATGCTCCCGCAACCTGTGGCTGTCTGTACACACCTCTTTGGTGTACTCCTGACTCGTGCGCATGCTCAGTCCTTCGGACTGTCGTTGACACGGCCCAGTTTGGGACGGGATTTTGGTCAAAGTGTGGTCCAAACGTCGGCAAATTTGGAGGTCGAAAAATGTTCCGACGAACTTCAAATTTTGCATGCTCCAAAGACTCTATATTGCGCACTTGTCCTACAAAATTGACAGACTTTCGCCGGGAAATGGAAGAGAAATTTCAGAGTTTAGAAAAAAAGGGGGTTGGCGCTTCCTGGTTGCTCCCGCAACCTGTGGCTGTCTGTACACACCTCTTTGGTGTACTCCTGACTCGTGCGCATGCTCAGTCCTTCGGACTGTCGTTGACACGGCCCAGTTTGGGACGGGATTTTGGTCAAAGTGTGGTCCAAACGTCGGCAAATTTGGAGGTCGAAAAATGTTCCGACGAACTTCAAATTTTGCATGCTCCAAAGACTCTATATTGCGCACTTGTCCTAAAAAATTGACAGACTTTCGCCGGGAAATGGCAGAGAAATTTCAGAGTTTAGAAAAAAAAGGGGTTGGCGCTTCCTGGTTGCTCCCGCAACCTGTGGCTGTCTGTACACACCACTTTGGTGTACTCCTGACTCGTGCGCATGCTCAGTCCTTCGGACTGTCGTTGACACGGCCCAGTTTGGGACGGGATTTTGGTCAAAGTGTGGTCCAAACGTCGGCAAATTTGGAAGTCGAAAAATGTTCCGACGAACTTCAAATTTTGCATGCTCCAAAGACTCTATATTTCTCACTTGTCCTAAAAAATTGACAGACTTTCGCCGGGAAATGGCAGAGAAATTTCAGAGTTTAGAAAAAAAAGGGGTTGGCGCTTCCTGGATGCTCCCGCAACCTGTGGCTGTCTGTACACACCTCTTTGGTGTACTCCTGACTCGTGCGCATGCTCAGTCCTTCGGACTGTCGTTGACACGGCCCAGTTTGGGACGGGATTTTGGTCAAAGTGTGGTCCAAACGTCGGCAAATTTGGAAGTCGAAAAATGTTCCGACGAACTTCAAATTTTGCATGCTCCAAAGACTCTATATTGCACACTTGTCCTAAAAAATTGACAGACTTTCGCCGGGAAATGGCAGAGAAATTTCAGAGTTTAGAAAAAAAGGGGTTGGCGCTTCCTGGATGCTCCCGCAACCTGTGGCTGTCTGTACACACCTCTTTGGTGTACTCCTGACTCGTGCGCATGCTCAGTCCTTCGGACTGTCGTTGACACGGCCCAGTTTGGGACGGGATTTTGGTCAAAGTGTGGTCCAAACGTCGGCAAATTTGGAGGTCGAAAAATGTTCCGACGAACTTCAAATTTTGCATGCTCCAAAGACTCTATATTGCGCACTTGTCCTACAAAATTGACAGACTTTCGCCGGGAAATGGCAGAGAAATTTCAGAGTTTAGAAAAAAAGGGGTTGGCGCTTCCTGGTTGCTCCCGCAACCTGTGGCTGTCTGTACATACCTCTTTGGTGTACTCCTGACTCGTGCGCATGCTCAGTCCTTCGGACTGTCGTTGACACGGCCCAGTTTGGGACGGGACTTTGGTCAAAGTGTGGTCCAAACGTCGGCAAATTTGGAGGTCGAAAAATGTTCCGACGAACTTCAAATTTTGCATGCTCCAAAGACTCTATATTGCGCACTTGTCCTAAAAAATTGACAGACTTTCGCCGGGAAATGGCAGAGAAATTTCAGAGTTTAGAAAAAAAGGGGTTGGCGCTTCCTGGTTGCTCCCGCAACCTGTGGCTGTCTGTACACACCACTTTGGTGTACTCCTGACTCGTGCGCATGCTCAGTCCTTCGGACTGTCGTTGACACGGCCCAGTTTGGGACGGGATTTTGGTCAAAGTGTGGTCCAAACGTCGGCAAATTTGGAGGTCGAAAAATGTTCCGACGAACTTCAAATTTTGCATGCTCCAAAGACTCTATATTGCGCACTTGTCCTAAAAAATTGACAGACTTTCGCCGGGAAATGGCAGAGAAATTTCAGAGTTTAGAAAAAAAGGGGTTGGCGCTTCCTGGATGCTCCCGCAACCTGTGGCTGTCTGTACACACCTCTTTGGTGTACTCCTGACTCGTGCGCATGCTCAGTCCTTCGGACTGTCGTTGACACGGCCCAGTTTGGGACGGGATTTTGGTCAAAGTGTGGTCCAAACGTCGGCAAATTTGGAGGTCGAAAAATGTTCCGACGAACTTCAAATTTTGCATGCTCCAAAGACTCTATATTGCGCACTTGTCCTAAAAAATTGACAGACTTTCGCCGGGAAATGGCAGAGAAATTTCAGAGTTTAGAAAAAAAGGGGTTGGCGCTTCCTGGATGCTCCCGCAACCTGTGGCTGTCTGTACACACCTCTTTGGTGTACTCCTGACTCGTGCGCATGCTCAGTCCTTCGGACTGTCGTTGACACGGCCCAGTTTGGGACGGGATTTTGGTCAAAGTGTGGTCCAAACGTCGGCAAATTTGGAGGTCGAAAAATGTTCCGACGAACTTCAAATTTTGCATGCTCCAAAGACTCTATATTGCGCACTTGTCCTACAAAATTGACAGACTTTCGCCGGGAAATGGAAGAGAAATTTCAGAGTTTAGAAAAAAAGGGGTTGGCGCTTCCTGGTTGCTCCCGCAACCTGTGGCTGTCTGTACACACCTCTTTGGTGTACTCCTGACTCGTGCGCATGCTCAGTCCTTCGGACTGTCGTTGACACGGCCCAGTTTGGGACGGGATTTTGGTCAAAGTGTGGTCCAAACGTCGGCAAATTTGGAGGTCGAAAAATGTTCCGACGAACTTCAAATTTTGCATGCTCCAAAGACTCTATATTGCGCACTTGTCCTAAAAAATTGACAGACTTTCGCCGGGAAATGGCAGAGAAATTTCAGAGTTTAGAAAAAAAGGGGTTGGCGCTTCCTGGTTGCTCCCGCAACCTGTGGCTGTCTGTACACACCTCTTTGGTGTACTCCTGACTCGTGAGCATGCTCAGTCCTTCGGACTTTCGTTGACACGGCCCAGTTTGGGACGGGATTTTGGTCAAAGTGTGGTCCAAACATCGGCAAATTCGGAGGTCGAAAAATGTTCCGACGAACTTCAAATTTTGCATGCTCCAAAGACTCTATATTGCGCACTTGTCCTAAAAAATTGACAGACTTTCGCCGGGAAATGGCAGAGAAATTTCAGAGTTTAGAAAAAAAAGGGGTTGGCGCTTCCTGGTTGCTCCCGCAACCTGTGGCTGTCTGTACACACCACTTTGGTGTACTCCTGACTCGTGCGCATGCTCAGTCCTTCGGACTGTCGTTGACACGGCCCAGTTTGGGACGGGATTTTGGTCAAAGTGTGGTCCAAACGTCGGCAAATTTGGAGGTCGAAAAATGTTCCGACGAACTTCAAATTTTGCATGCTCCAAAGACTCTATATTGCGCACTTGTCCTAAAAAATTGACAGACTTTCGCCGGGAAATGGCAGAGAAATTTCAGAGTTTAGAAAAAAAAGGGGTTGGCGCTTCCTGGTTGCTCCCGCAACCTGTGGCTGTCTGTACACACCACTTTGGTGTACTCCTGACTCGTGCGCATGCTCAGTCCTTCGGACTGTCGTTGACACGGCCCAGTTTGGGACGGGATTTTGGTCAAAGTGTGGTCCAAACGTCGGCAAATTTGGAGGTCGAAAAATGTTCCGACGAACTTAAAATTTTGCATGCTCCAAAGACTCTATATTGCGCACTTGTCCTAAAAAATTGACAGACTTTCGCCGGGAAATGGCAGAGAAATTTCAGAGTTTAGAAAAAAAAAGGGGTTGGCGCTTCCTGGATGCTCCCGCAACCTGTGGCTGTCTGTACACACCTCTTTGGTGTACTCCTGACTCGTGCGCATGCTCAGTCCTTCGGACTGTCGTTGACACGGCCCAGTTTGGGACGGGATTTTGGTCAAAGTGTGGTCCAAACGTCGGCAAATTTGGAGGTCGAAAAATGTTCCGACGAACTTCAAATTTTGCATGCTCCAAAGACTCTATATTGCGCACTTGTCCTACAAAATTGACAGACTTTCGCCGGGAAATGGAAGAGAAATTTCAGAGTTTAGAAAAAAAGGGGGTTGGCGCTTCCTGGTTGCTCCCGCAACCTGTGGCTGTCTGTACACACCTCTTTGGTGTACTCCTGACTCGTGCGCATGCTCAGTCCTTCGGACTGTCGTTGACACGGCCCAGTTTGGGACGGGATTTTGGTCAAAGTGTGGTCCAAACGTCGGCAAATTTGGAGGTCGAAAAATGTTCCGACGAACTTCAAATTTTGCATGCTCCAAAGACTCTATATTGCGCACTTGTCCTAAAAAATTGACAGACTTTCGCCGGGAAATGGCAGAGAAATTTCAGAGTTTAGAAAAAAAAGGGGTTGGCGCTTCCTGGTTGCTCCCGCAACCTGTGGCTGTCTGTACACACCACTTTGGTGTACTCCTGACTCGTGCGCATGCTCAGTCCTTCGGACTGTCGTTGACACGGCCCAGTTTGGGACGGGATTTTGGTCAAAGTGTGGTCCAAACGTCGGCAAATTTGGAGGTCGAAAAATGTTCCGACGAACTTCAAATTTTGCATGCTCCAAAGACTCTATATTGCGCACTTGTCCTAAAAAATTGACAGACTTTCGCCGGGAAATGGCAGAGAAATTTCAGAGTTTAGAAAAAAAAGGGGTTGGCGCTTCCTGGATGCTCCCGCAACCTGTGGCTGTCTGTACACACCTCTTTGGTGTACTCCTGACTCGTGCGCATGCTCAGTCCTTCGGACTGTCGTTGACACGGCCCAGTTTGGGACGGGATTTGGTCAAAGTGTGGTCCAAACGTCGGCAAATTTGGAGGTCGAAAAATGTTCCGACGAACTTCAAATTTTGCATGCTCCAAAGACTCTATATTGCGCACTTGTCCTAAAAAATTGACAGACTTTCGCCGGGAAATGGAAGAGAAATTTCAGAGTTTATAAAAAAAGGGGGTTGGCGCTTCCTGGTTGCTCCCGCAACCTGTGGCTGTCTGTACACACCTCTTTGGTGTACTCCTGACTCGTGCGCATGCTCAGTCCTTCGGACTGTCGTTGACACGGCCCAGTTTGGGACGGGATTTTGGTCAAAGTGTGGTCCAAACGTCGGCAAATTTGGAGGTCGAAAAATGTTCCGACGAACTTCAAATTTTGCATGCTCCAAAGACTCTATATTGCGCACATGTCCTAAAAAATTGACAGACTTTCGTCGGGAAATGGCAGAGAAATTTCAGAGTTTAGAAAAAAAAGGGGTTGGCGCTTCCTGGTTGCTCCCGCAACCTGTGGCTGTCTGTACACACCTCTTTGGTGTACTCCTGACTCGTGAGCATGCTCAGTCCTTCGGACTGTCGTTGACACGGCCCAGTTTGGGACGGGATTTTGGTCAAAGTGTGGTCCAAACATCGGCAAATTCGGAGGTCGAAAAATGTTCCGACGAACTTCAAATTTTGCATGCTCCAAAGACTCTATATTGCGCACTTGTCCTAAAAAATTGACAGACTTTCGCCGGGAAATGGCAGAGAAATTTCAGAGTTTAGAAAAAAAGGGGTTGGCGCTTCCTGGTTGCTCCCGCAACCTGTGGCTGTCTGTACACACCTCTTTGGTGTACTCCTGACTCGTGCGCATGCTCAGTCCTTCGGACTGTCGTTGACACGGCCCAGTTTGGGACGGGATTTTGGTCAAAGTGTGGTCCAAACGTCGGCAAATTTGGAGGTCGAAAAATGTTCCGACGAACTTCAAATTTTGCATGCTCCAAAGACTCTATATTGCGCACTTGTCCTAAAAAATTGACAGACTTTCGCCGGGAAATGGCAGAGAAATTTCAGAGTTTAGAAAAAAAAGGGGTTGGCGCTTCCTGGTTGCTCCCGCAACCTGTGGCTGTCTGTACACACCACTTTGGTGTACTCCTGACTCGTGCGCATGCTCAGTCCTTCGGACTGTCGTTGACACGGCCCAGTTTGGGACGGGATTTTGGTCAAAGTGTGGTCCAAACGTCGGCAAATTTGGAGGTCGAAAAATGTTCCGACGAACTTCAAATTTTGCATGCTCCAAAGACTCTATATTGCGCACTTGTCCTAAAAAATTGACAGACTTTCGCCGGGAAATGGCAGATAAATTTCAGAGTTTAGAAAAAAAAGGGGTTGGCGCTTCCTGGTTGCTCCCGCAACCTGTGGCTGTCTGTACACACCTCTTTGGTGTACTCCTGACTCGTGCGCATGCTCAGTCCTTCGGACTGTCGTTGACACGGCCCAGTTTGGGACGGGATTTTGGTCAAAGTGTGGTCCAAACGTCGGCAAATTTGGAGGTCGAAAATTTTTCCGACGAACTTCAAATTTTGCATGCTCCAAAGACTCTATATTGCGCACTTGTCCTAACAAATTGACAGACTTTCGCCGGGAAATGGCAGAGAAATTTCAGAGTTTAGAAAAAAAAGGGGTTGGCGCTTTCTGGTTGCTCCCGCAACCTGTGGCTGTCTGTACACACCTCTTTGGTGTACTCCTGACTCGTGCGCATGCTCAGTCCTTCGGACTGTCGTTGACACGGCCCAGTTTGGGACGGGATTATGGTCAAAGTGTGGTCCAAACGTCGGCAAATTTGGAGGTCGAAAAATGTTCCGACGAACTTCAAATTTTGCATGCTCCAAAGACTCTATATTGCGCACTTGTCCTAAAAAATTGACAGACTTTCGCCGGGAAATGGCAGAGAAATTTCAGAGTTTAGAAAAAAAAGGGGTTGGCGCTTCCTGGTTGCTCCCGCAACCTGTGGCTGTCTGTACACACATCTTTGGTGTACTCCTGACTCGTGCGCATGCTCAGTCCTTCGGACTGTCGTTGACACGGCCCAGTTTGGGACGGAATTTTGGTCAAAGTGTGGTCCAAACGTCGGCAAATTTGGAGGTCGAAAAATGTTCCGACGAACTTCAAATTTTGCATGCTCCAAAGACTCTATATTGCGCACTTGTCCTAAAAAATTGACAGACTTTCGCCGGGAAATGGAAGAGAAATTTCAGAGTTTAGAAAAAAAAGGGGTTGGCGCTTCCTGGTTGCTCCCGCAACCTGTGGCTGTCTGTACACACCTCTTTGGTGTACTCCTGACTCGTGCGCATGCTCAGTCCTTCGGACTGTCGTTGACACGGCCCAGTTTGGAACGGGATTTTGGTCAAAGTGTGGTCCAAACGTCGGCAAATTTGGAGGTCGAAAAATGTTCCGACGAACTTCAAATTTTGCATGCTCCAAAGACTCTATATTGCGCACTTGTCCTAAAAAATTGACAGACTTTCGCCGGGAAATGGCAGAGAAATTTTAGAGTTTAGAAAAAAAGGGGTTGGCGCTTCCTGGTTGCTCCCGCAACCTGTGGCTGTCTGTACACACCTCTTTGGTGTACTCCTGACTCCTGCGCATGCTCAGTCCTTCGGACTGTCGTTGACACGGCCCAGTTTGGGACGGGATTTTGGTCAAAGTGTGGTCCAAACGTCGGCAAATTTGGAGGTCGAAAAATGTTCCGACGAACTTCAAATTTTGCATGCTCCAAAGACTCTATATTGCGCACTTGTCCTAAAAAATTGACAGACTTTCGCAGGGAAATGGCAGAGAAATTTCAGAGTTTAGAAAAAAAAGGGGTTGGCGCTTCCTGGTTGCTCCCGCAACCTGTGGCTGTCTGTACACACATCTTTGGTGTACTCCTGACTCGTGCGCATGCTCAGTCCTTCGGACTGTCGTTGACACGGCCCAGTTTGGGACGGGATTTTGGTCAAAGTGTGGTCCAAACGTCGGCAAATTTGGAGGTCGAAAAATGTTCCGACGAACTTCAAATTTTGCATGCTCCAAAGACTCTATATTGCGCACTTGTCCTAAAAAATTGACAGACTTTCGCCGGGAAATGGCAGAGAAATTTCAGAGTTTAGAAAAAAAAGGGGTTGGCGCTTCCTGGTTGCTCCCGGAACCTGTGGCTGTCTGTACACACCTCTTTGGTGTACTCCTGACTCGTGCGCATGCTCAGTCCTTCGGACTGTCGTTGACACGGCCCAGTTTGGGACGGGATTTTGGTCAAAGTGTGGTCCAAACGTCGGCAAATTTGGAGGTCGAAAAATGTTCCGACGAACTTCAAATTTTGCATGCTCCAAAGACTCTATATTGCGCACTTGTCCTAAAAAATTGACAGACTTTCGCCGGGAAATGGCAGATAAATTTCAGAGTTTAGAAAAAAAAGGGGTTGGCGCTTCCTGGTTGCTCCCGCAACCTGTGGCTGTCTGTACACACCTCTTTGGTGTACTCCTGACTCGTGCGCATGCTCAGTCCTTCGGACTGTCGTTGACACGGCCCAGTTTGGGACGGGATTTTGGTCAAAGTGTGGTCCAAACGTCGGCAAATTTGGAGGTCGAAAAATGTTCCGACGAACTTCAAATTTTACATGCTCCAAAGACTCTATATTGCGCACTTGTCCTAAAAAATTGACAGACTTTCGTCGGGAAATGGCAGATAAATTTCAGAGTTTAGAAAAAAAAGGGGTTGGCGCTTCCTGGTTGCTCCCGCAACCTGTGGCTGTCTGTACACACCTCTTTGGTGTACTCCTGACTCGTGCGCATGCTCAGTCCTTCGGACTGTCGTTGACACGGCCCAGTTTGGGACGGGATTTTGGTCAAAGTGTGGTCCAAACGTCGGCAAATTTTGAGGTCGAAAAATGTTCCGACGAACTTCAAATTTTGCATGCTCCAAAGACTCTATATTGCGCACTTGTCCTAAAAAATTGACAGACTTTCGCCGGAAATGGCAGAGAAATTTCAGAGTTTTAGAAAAAAAAGGGGTTGGCGCTTCCTGGATGCTCCCGCAACCTGTGGCTGTCTGTACACACCTCTTTGGTGTATTCCTGACTCGTGCGCATGCTCAGTCCTTCGGACTGTCGTTGACACGGCCCAGTTTGGGACGGGATTTTGGTCAAAGTGTGGTCCAAACGTCGGCAAATTTGGAGGTCAAAAAATATTCCGACGAACTTCAAATTTTGCATGCTCCAAACACTCTATATTGCGCACTTGTCCTAAAAAATTGACAGACTTTCGCCGGGAAATGGCAGAGAAATTTCAGAGTTTAGAAAAAAAAGGGGTTGGCGCTTCCTGGATGCTCCCGCAACCTGTGGCTGTCTGTACACACCTCTTTGGTGTATTCCTGACTCGTGCGCATGCTCAGTCCTTCGGACTGTCGTTGACACGGCCCAGTTTGGGACGGGATTTTGGTCAAAGTGTGGTCCAAACGTCGGCAAATTTGGAGGTCAAAAAATATTCCGACGAACTTCAAATTTTGCATGCTCCAAACACTCTATATTGCGCACTTGTCCTAAAAAATTGACAGACTTTCGCCGGGAAATGGCAGAGAAATTTCAGAGTTTAGAAAAAAAAGGGGTTGGCGCTTCCTGGATGCTCCCGCAACCTGTGGCTGTCTGTACACACCTCTTTGGTGTATTCCTGACTCGTGCGCATGCTCAGTCCTTCGGACTGTCGTTGACACGGCCCAGTTTGGGACGGGATTTTGGTCAAAGTGTGGTCCAAACGTCGGCAAATTTGGAGGTCAAAAAATATTCCGACGAACTTCAAATTTTGCATGCTCCAAACACTCTATATTGCGCACTTGTCCTAAAAAATTGACAGACTTTCGCCGGGAAATGGCAGAGAAATTTCAGAGTTTAGAAAAAAAAGGGGTTGGCGCTTCCTGGATGCTCCCGCAACCTGTGGCTGTCTGTACACACCTCTTTGGTGTATTCCTGACTCGTGCGCATGCTCAGTCCTTCGGACTGTCGTTGACACGGCCCAGTTTGGGACGGGATTTTGGTCAAAGTGTGGTCCAAACGTCGGCAAATTTGGAGGTCAAAAAATATTCCGACGAACTTCAAATTTTGCATGCTCCAAACACTCTATATTGCGCACTTGTCCTAAAAAATTGACAGACTTTCGCCGGGAAATGGCAGAGAAATTTCAGAGTTTAGAAAAAAAAGGGGTTGGCGCTTCCTGGATGCTCCCGCAACCTGTGGCTGTCTGTACACACCTCTTTGGTGTATTCCTGACTCGTGCGCATGCTCAGTCCTTCGGACTGTCGTTGACACGGCCCAGTTTGGGACGGGATTTTGGTCAAAGTGTGGTCCAAACGTCGGCAAATTTGGAGGTCAAAAAATATTCCGACGAACTTCAAATTTTGCATGCTCCAAACACTCTATATTGCGCACTTGTCCTAAAAAATTGACAGACTTTCGCCGGGAAATGGCAGAGAAATTTCAGAGTTTAGAAAAAAAAGGGGTTGGCGCTTCCTGGATGCTCCCGCAACCTGTGGCTGTCTGTACACACCTCTTTGGTGTATTCCTGACTCGTGCGCATGCTCAGTCCTTCGGACTGTCGTTGACACGGCCCAGTTTGGGACGGGATTTTGGTCAAAGTGTGGTCCAAACGTCGGCAAATTTGGAGGTCAAAAAATATTCCGACGAACTTCAAATTTTGCATGCTCCAAACACTCTATATTGCGCACTTGTCCTAAAAAATTGACAGACTTTCGCCGGGAAATGGCAGAGAAATTTCAGAGTTTAGAAAAAAAAGGGGTTGGCGCTTCCTGGATGCTCCCGCAACCTGTGGCTGTCTGTACACACCTCTTTGGTGTATTCCTGACTCGTGCGCATGCTCAGTCCTTCGGACTGTCGTTGACACGGCCCAGTTTGGGACGGGATTTTGGTCAAAGTGTGGTCCAAACGTCGGCAAATTTGGAGGTCAAAAAATATTCCGACGAACTTCAAATTTTGCATGCTCCAAACACTCTATATTGCGCACTTGTCCTAAAAAATTGACAGACTTTCGCCGGGAAATGGCAGAGAAATTTCAGAGTTTAGAAAAAAAAGGGGTTGGCGCTTCCTGGATGCTCCCGCAACCTGTGGCTGTCTGTACACACCTCTTTGGTGTATTCCTGACTCGTGCGCATGCTCAGTCCTTCGGACTGTCGTTGACACGGCCCAGTTTGGGACGGGATTTTGGTCAAAGTGTGGTCCAAACGTCGGCAAATTTGGAGGTCAAAAAATATTCCGACGAACTTCAAATTTTGCATGCTCCAAACACTCTATATTGCGCACTTGTCCTAAAAAATTGACAGACTTTCGCCGGGAAATGGCAGAGAAATTTCAGAGTTTAGAAAAAAAAGGGGTTGGCGCTTCCTGGATGCTCCCGCAACCTGTGGCTGTCTGTACACACCTCTTTGGTGTATTCCTGACTCGTGCGCATGCTCAGTCCTTCGGACTGTCGTTGACACGGCCCAGTTTGGGACGGGATTTTGGTCAAAGTGTGGTCCAAACGTCGGCAAATTTGGAGGTCAAAAAATATTCCGACGAACTTCAAATTTTGCATGCTCCAAACACTCTATATTGCGCACTTGTCCTAAAAAATTGACAGACTTTCGCCGGGAAATGGCAGAGAAATTTCAGAGTTTAGAAAAAAAAGGGGTTGGCGCTTCCTGGATGCTCCCGCAACCTGTGGCTGTCTGTACACACCTCTTTGGTGTATTCCTGACTCGTGCGCATGCTCAGTCCTTCGGACTGTCGTTGACACGGCCCAGTTTGGGACGGGATTTTGGTCAAAGTGTGGTCCAAACGTCGGCAAATTTGGAGGTCAAAAAATATTCCGACGAACTTCAAATTTTGCATGCTCCAAACACTCTATATTGCGCACTTGTCCTAAAAAATTGACAGACTTTCGCCGGGAAATGGCAGAGAAATTTCAGAGTTTAGAAAAAAAAGGGGTTGGCGCTTCCTGGATGCTCCCGCAACCTGTGGCTGTCTGTACACACCTCTTTGGTGTATTCCTGACTCGTGCGCATGCTCAGTCCTTCGGACTGTCGTTGACACGGCCCAGTTTGGGACGGGATTTTGGTCAAAGTGTGGTCCAAACGTCGGCAAATTTGGAGGTCAAAAAATATTCCGACGAACTTCAAATTTTGCATGCTCCAAACACTCTATATTGCGCACTTGTCCTAAAAAATTGACAGACTTTCGCCGGGAAATGGCAGAGAAATTTCAGAGTTTAGAAAAAAAAGGGGTTGGCGCTTCCTGGATGCTCCCGCAACCTGTGGCTGTCTGTACACACCTCTTTGGTGTATTCCTGACTCGTGCGCATGCTCAGTCCTTCGGACTGTCGTTGACACGGCCCAGTTTGGGACGGGATTTTGGTCAAAGTGTGGTCCAAACGTCGGCAAATTTGGAGGTCAAAAAATATTCCGACGAACTTCAAATTTTGCATGCTCCAAACACTCTATATTGCGCACTTGTCCTAAAAAATTGACAGACTTTCGCCGGGAAATGGCAGAGAAATTTCAGAGTTTAGAAAAAAAAGGGGTTGGCGCTTCCTGGATGCTCCCGCAACCTGTGGCTGTCTGTACACACCTCTTTGGTGTATTCCTGACTCGTGCGCATGCTCAGTCCTTCGGACTGTCGTTGACACGGCCCAGTTTGGGACGGGATTTTGGTCAAAGTGTGGTCCAAACGTCGGCAAATTTGGAGGTCAAAAAATATTCCGACGAACTTCAAATTTTGCATGCTCCAAACACTCTATATTGCGCACTTGTCCTAAAAAATTGACAGACTTTCGCCGGGAAATGGCAGAGAAATTTCAGAGTTTAGAAAAAAAAGGGGTTGGCGCTTCCTGGATGCTCCCGCAACCTGTGGCTGTCTGTACACACCTCTTTGGTGTATTCCTGACTCGTGCGCATGCTCAGTCCTTCGGACTGTCGTTGACACGGCCCAGTTTGGGACGGGATTTTGGTCAAAGTGTGGTCCAAACGTCGGCAAATTTGGAGGTCAAAAAATATTCCGACGAACTTCAAATTTTGCATGCTCCAAACACTCTATATTGCGCACTTGTCCTAAAAAATTGACAGACTTTCGCCGGGAAATGGCAGAGAAATTTCAGAGTTTAGAAAAAAAAGGGGTTGGCGCTTCCTGGATGCTCCCGCAACCTGTGGCTGTCTGTACACACCTCTTTGGTGTATTCCTGACTCGTGCGCATGCTCAGTCCTTCGGACTGTCGTTGACACGGCCCAGTTTGGGACGGGATTTTGGTCAAAGTGTGGTCCAAACGTCGGCAAATTTGGAGGTCAAAAAATATTCCGACGAACTTCAAATTTTGCATGCTCCAAACACTCTATATTGCGCACTTGTCCTAAAAAATTGACAGACTTTCGCCGGGAAATGGCAGAGAAATTTCAGAGTTTAGAAAAAAAAGGGGTTGGCGCTTCCTGGATGCTCCCGCAACCTGTGGCTGTCTGTACACACCTCTTTGGTGTATTCCTGACTCGTGCGCATGCTCAGTCCTTCGGACTGTCGTTGACACGGCCCAGTTTGGGACGGGATTTTGGTCAAAGTGTGGTCCAAACGTCGGCAAATTTGGAGGTCAAAAAATATTCCGACGAACTTCAAATTTTGCATGCTCCAAACACTCTATATTGCGCACTTGTCCTAAAAAATTGACAGACTTTCGCCGGGAAATGGCAGAGAAATTTCAGAGTTTAGAAAAAAAAGGGGTTGGCGCTTCCTGGATGCTCCCGCAACCTGTGGCTGTCTGTACACACCTCTTTGGTGTATTCCTGACTCGTGCGCATGCTCAGTCCTTCGGACTGTCGTTGACACGGCCCAGTTTGGGACGGGATTTTGGTCAAAGTGTGGTCCAAACGTCGGCAAATTTGGAGGTCAAAAAATATTCCGACGAACTTCAAATTTTGCATGCTCCAAACACTCTATATTGCGCACTTGTCCTAAAAAATTGACAGACTTTCGCCGGGAAATGGCAGAGAAATTTCAGAGTTTAGAAAAAAAAGGGGTTGGCGCTTCCTGGATGCTCCCGCAACCTGTGGCTGTCTGTACACACCTCTTTGGTGTATTCCTGACTCGTGCGCATGCTCAGTCCTTCGGACTGTCGTTGACACGGCCCAGTTTGGGACGGGATTTTGGTCAAAGTGTGGTCCAAACGTCGGCAAATTTGGAGGTCAAAAAATATTCCGACGAACTTCAAATTTTGCATGCTCCAAACACTCTATATTGCGCACTTGTCCTAAAAAATTGACAGACTTTCGCCGGGAAATGGCAGAGAAATTTCAGAGTTTAGAAAAAAAAGGGGTTGGCGCTTCCTGGATGCTCCCGCAACCTGTGGCTGTCTGTACACACCTCTTTGGTGTATTCCTGACTCGTGCGCATGCTCAGTCCTTCGGACTGTCGTTGACACGGCCCAGTTTGGGACGGGATTTTGGTCAAAGTGTGGTCCAAACGTCGGCAAATTTGGAGGTCAAAAAATATTCCGACGAACTTCAAATTTTGCATGCTCCAAACACTCTATATTGCGCACTTGTCCTAAAAAATTGACAGACTTTCGCCGGGAAATGGCAGAGAAATTTCAGAGTTTAGAAAAAAAAGGGGTTGGCGCTTCCTGGATGCTCCCGCAACCTGTGGCTGTCTGTACACACCTCTTTGGTGTATTCCTGACTCGTGCGCATGCTCAGTCCTTCGGACTGTCGTTGACACGGCCCAGTTTGGGACGGGATTTTGGTCAAAGTGTGGTCCAAACGTCGGCAAATTTGGAGGTCAAAAAATATTCCGACGAACTTCAAATTTTGCATGCTCCAAACACTCTATATTGCGCACTTGTCCTAAAAAATTGACAGACTTTCGCCGGGAAATGGCAGAGAAATTTCAGAGTTTAGAAAAAAAAGGGGTTGGCGCTTCCTGGATGCTCCCGCAACCTGTGGCTGTCTGTACACACCTCTTTGGTGTATTCCTGACTCGTGCGCATGCTCAGTCCTTCGGACTGTCGTTGACACGGCCCAGTTTGGGACGGGATTTTGGTCAAAGTGTGGTCCAAACGTCGGCAAATTTGGAGGTCAAAAAATATTCCGACGAACTTCAAATTTTGCATGCTCCAAACACTCTATATTGCGCACTTGTCCTAAAAAATTGACAGACTTTCGCCGGGAAATGGCAGAGAAATTTCAGAGTTTAGAAAAAAAAGGGGTTGGCGCTTCCTGGATGCTCCCGCAACCTGTGGCTGTCTGTACACACCTCTTTGGTGTATTCCTGACTCGTGCGCATGCTCAGTCCTTCGGACTGTCGTTGACACGGCCCAGTTTGGGACGGGATTTTGGTCAAAGTGTGGTCCAAACGTCGGCAAATTTGGAGGTCAAAAAATATTCCGACGAACTTCAAATTTTGCATGCTCCAAACACTCTATATTGCGCACTTGTCCTAAAAAATTGACAGACTTTCGCCGGGAAATGGCAGAGAAATTTCAGAGTTTAGAAAAAAAAGGGGTTGGCGCTTCCTGGATGCTCCCGCAACCTGTGGCTGTCTGTACACACCTCTTTGGTGTATTCCTGACTCGTGCGCATGCTCAGTCCTTCGGACTGTCGTTGACACGGCCCAGTTTGGGACGGGATTTTGGTCAAAGTGTGGTCCAAACGTCGGCAAATTTGGAGGTCAAAAAATATTCCGACGAACTTCAAATTTTGCATGCTCCAAACACTCTATATTGCGCACTTGTCCTAAAAAATTGACAGACTTTCGCCGGGAAATGGCAGAGAAATTTCAGAGTTTAGAAAAAAAAGGGGTTGGCGCTTCCTGGATGCTCCCGCAACCTGTGGCTGTCTGTACACACCTCTTTGGTGTATTCCTGACTCGTGCGCATGCTCAGTCCTTCGGACTGTCGTTGACACGGCCCAGTTTGGGACGGGATTTTGGTCAAAGTGTGGTCCAAACGTCGGCAAATTTGGAGGTCAAAAAATATTCCGACGAACTTCAAATTTTGCATGCTCCAAACACTCTATATTGCGCACTTGTCCTAAAAAATTGACAGACTTTCGCCGGGAAATGGCAGAGAAATTTCAGAGTTTAGAAAAAAAAGGGGTTGGCGCTTCCTGGATGCTCCCGCAACCTGTGGCTGTCTGTACACACCTCTTTGGTGTATTCCTGACTCGTGCGCATGCTCAGTCCTTCGGACTGTCGTTGACACGGCCCAGTTTGGGACGGGATTTTGGTCAAAGTGTGGTCCAAACGTCGGCAAATTTGGAGGTCAAAAAATATTCCGACGAACTTCAAATTTTGCATGCTCCAAACACTCTATATTGCGCACTTGTCCTAAAAAATTGACAGACTTTCGCCGGGAAATGGCAGAGAAATTTCAGAGTTTAGAAAAAAAAGGGGTTGGCGCTTCCTGGATGCTCCCGCAACCTGTGGCTGTCTGTACACACCTCTTTGGTGTATTCCTGACTCGTGCGCATGCTCAGTCCTTCGGACTGTCGTTGACACGGCCCAGTTTGGGACGGGATTTTGGTCAAAGTGTGGTCCAAACGTCGGCAAATTTGGAGGTCAAAAAATATTCCGACGAACTTCAAATTTTGCATGCTCCAAACACTCTATATTGCGCACTTGTCCTAAAAAATTGACAGACTTTCGCCGGGAAATGGCAGAGAAATTTCAGAGTTTAGAAAAAAAAGGGGTTGGCGCTTCCTGGATGCTCCCGCAACCTGTGGCTGTCTGTACACACCTCTTTGGTGTATTCCTGACTCGTGCGCATGCTCAGTCCTTCGGACTGTCGTTGACACGGCCCAGTTTGGGACGGGATTTTGGTCAAAGTGTGGTCCAAACGTCGGCAAATTTGGAGGTCAAAAAATATTCCGACGAACTTCAAATTTTGCATGCTCCAAACACTCTATATTGCGCACTTGTCCTAAAAAATTGACAGACTTTCGCCGGGAAATGGCAGAGAAATTTCAGAGTTTAGAAAAAAAAGGGGTTGGCGCTTCCTGGATGCTCCCGCAACCTGTGGCTGTCTGTACACACCTCTTTGGTGTATTCCTGACTCGTGCGCATGCTCAGTCCTTCGGACTGTCGTTGACACGGCCCAGTTTGGGACGGGATTTTGGTCAAAGTGTGGTCCAAACGTCGGCAAATTTGGAGGTCAAAAAATATTCCGACGAACTTCAAATTTTGCATGCTCCAAACACTCTATATTGCGCACTTGTCCTAAAAAATTGACAGACTTTCGCCGGGAAATGGCAGAGAAATTTCAGAGTTTAGAAAAAAAAGGGGTTGGCGCTTCCTGGATGCTCCCGCAACCTGTGGCTGTCTGTACACACCTCTTTGGTGTATTCCTGACTCGTGCGCATGCTCAGTCCTTCGGACTGTCGTTGACACGGCCCAGTTTGGGACGGGATTTTGGTCAAAGTGTGGTCCAAACGTCGGCAAATTTGGAGGTCAAAAAATATTCCGACGAACTTCAAATTTTGCATGCTCCAAACACTCTATATTGCGCACTTGTCCTAAAAAATTGACAGACTTTCGCCGGGAAATGGCAGAGAAATTTCAGAGTTTAGAAAAAAAAGGGGTTGGCGCTTCCTGGATGCTCCCGCAACCTGTGGCTGTCTGTACACACCTCTTTGGTGTATTCCTGACTCGTGCGCATGCTCAGTCCTTCGGACTGTCGTTGACACGGCCCAGTTTGGGACGGGATTTTGGTCAAAGTGTGGTCCAAACGTCGGCAAATTTGGAGGTCAAAAAATATTCCGACGAACTTCAAATTTTGCATGCTCCAAACACTCTATATTGCGCACTTGTCCTAAAAAATTGACAGACTTTCGCCGGGAAATGGCAGAGAAATTTCAGAGTTTAGAAAAAAAAGGGGTTGGCGCTTCCTGGATGCTCCCGCAACCTGTGGCTGTCTGTACACACCTCTTTGGTGTATTCCTGACTCGTGCGCATGCTCAGTCCTTCGGACTGTCGTTGACACGGCCCAGTTTGGGACGGGATTTTGGTCAAAGTGTGGTCCAAACGTCGGCAAATTTGGAGGTCAAAAAATATTCCGACGAACTTCAAATTTTGCATGCTCCAAACACTCTATATTGCGCACTTGTCCTAAAAAATTGACAGACTTTCGCCGGGAAATGGCAGAGAAATTTCAGAGTTTAGAAAAAAAAGGGGTTGGCGCTTCCTGGATGCTCCCGCAACCTGTGGCTGTCTGTACACACCTCTTTGGTGTATTCCTGACTCGTGCGCATGCTCAGTCCTTCGGACTGTCGTTGACACGGCCCAGTTTGGGACGGGATTTTGGTCAAAGTGTGGTCCAAACGTCGGCAAATTTGGAGGTCAAAAAATATTCCGACGAACTTCAAATTTTGCATGCTCCAAACACTCTATATTGCGCACTTGTCCTAAAAAATTGACAGACTTTCGCCGGGAAATGGCAGAGAAATTTCAGAGTTTAGAAAAAAAAGGGGTTGGCGCTTCCTGGATGCTCCCGCAACCTGTGGCTGTCTGTACACACCTCTTTGGTGTATTCCTGACTCGTGCGCATGCTCAGTCCTTCGGACTGTCGTTGACACGGCCCAGTTTGGGACGGGATTTTGGTCAAAGTGTGGTCCAAACGTCGGCAAATTTGGAGGTCAAAAAATATTCCGACGAACTTCAAATTTTGCATGCTCCAAACACTCTATATTGCGCGCGGTCGGGTTGGCGTACGGGTTCTTTCCTCGCCTTTCACCTCTGGCGTCCCGGGTTCGAATCCGGGGCGTGTATGTGGATTGGGTTTGCAGTCCCTACTTGACCGCGTGGGTTTTCCCCTGGGGCATTTTTCTGGGGGTTTTCCTCCCACTTCTAAAACTGCAACTCCTTCTTCGTCATCTCAAGTTGATAATATAGTATAGTTAAAGCTAAAACCGTATAGTTGATGGCATAAAGGGCCTTAGTTGCCGAAGATGCCATAAAATATACAACAACAACAACAACACTCTATATTGCCCACTTGTCCTAAAAAATTGACAGACTTTCGCCGGGAAATGGCAGAGAAATTTCAGAGTTTAGAAAAAAAAGGGGTTGGCGCTTTCTGGATGCTCCCGCAACCTGTGGCTGTCTGTACACACCTCTTTGGTGTATTCCTGACTCGTGCGCATGCTCAGTCCTTCGGACTGTCGTTGACACGGCCCAGTTTGGGACGGGATTTTGGTCAAAGTGTGGTCCAATCGTCGGCAAATTTGGAGGTCAAAAAATATTCCGACGAACTTCAAATTTTGCATGCTCCAAACAAGACTATATTGCGCACTTGTCCTAAAAAATTGACAGACTTTCGCCGGGAAATGGCAGAGAAATTTCAGAGTTTAGAAAAAAAAGGGGTTGGCGCTTCCTGGATGCTCCCGCAACCTGTGGCTGTCTGTACACACCTCTTTGGTGTATTCCTGACTCGTGCGCATGCTCAGTCCTTCGGACTGTCGTTGACACGGCCCAGTTTGGGACGGGATTTTGGTCAAAGTGGGGTCCAAACGTGGGCAAATTTGGAGGTCAAAAAATATTCCGACGAACTTCAAATTTTGCATGCTCCAAACACTCTATATTGCCCACTTGTCCTAAAAAATTGACAGACTTTCGCCGGGAAATGGCAGAGAAATTTCAGAGTTTAGAAAAAAAAGGGGTAGGCGCTTTATGGATGCTCCCGCAACCTGTGGCTGTCTGTACACACCTCTTTGGTGTATTCCTGACTCGTGCGCATGCTCAGTCCTTCGGACTGTCGTTGACACGGCCCAGTTTGGGACGTGATTTTGGTCAAAGTGTGGTCCAAACGTCGGCAAATTTGGAGGTCAACAAATATTCCGACGAACTTCAAATTTTGCATGCTCCAAACACTCTATATTGCGCACTTGTCCTAAAAAATTGACAGATTTTCGCCGGAAATGGCAGAGAAATTTTAGAGTTTAGAAAAAAAAGGGGTTGGCGCTTTCTGGATGCTCCCGCAACCTGTGGCTGTCTGTACACACCTCTTTGGTGTATTCCTGACTCGTGCGCATGCTCAGTCCTTCGGACTGTCGTTGACACGGCCCAGTTTGGGACGGGATTTTGGTCAAAGTGTGGTCCAAACGTCGGCAAATTTGGAGGTCAAAAAATATTCCGACGAACTTCAAATTTTGCATGCTCCAAACACTCTATATTGCACACTTGTCCTAAAAAAATTTGACAGACTTTCGCCTGGAAATGGCAGAGAAATTTCAGAGTTTAGAAAGAAAAAAAAGGGTTTGGCGCTTCCTGGATGCTCCCGCAACCTGTGGCTGTCTGTACACACCTCTTTGGTGTATTCCTGACTCGTGCGCATGCTCAGTCCTTCGGACTGTCGTAGATACGGCCCAGTTTGGGA
>JBAIAA010001741.1:32500-35000 GCA_037893245.1 Crossaster papposus | reverse complement strand
CGGCCCCAAGGCCTCTAATCATTCGCTTTACCGGATGCAACTGTCTCCCGGGCGCCAGCTATCCTGAGGGAAACTTCGGAGGGAACCAGCTACTAGACGGTTCGATTAGTCTTTCGCCCCTATACCCAAGTCGGACGATCGATTTGCACGTCAGAATCGCTGCGGACCTCCACCAGAGTTTCCTCTGGCTTCGTCCTGCTCGGGCATAGTTCACCATCTTTCGGGTCCTAGCGTGCCCGCTCTTCCTCCGCCACAGCCGCGGTGGGCTCGTGGCGGGGCGGCGGTGCGCCGGCCGCCTAGCGGCCGGATCCCGCCTCGGCCGGACCGAGACCGGCCTTCACTCTCGTTACGCCTCGGGGCCTCGCACTGCGGCCCCCTGACTCGCGGGCCCGATAGACTCCTTGGTCCGTGTTTCAAGACGGGTCGGCAAGGCTCGCCACAATCGCCCGCGGACCCGGGGCGCCAATCGTAACGCGACCGCACCGGTCCGCGCGGGAGCCGCCGCCGGACGCCGCCACCGAGAACGGTCGCGGCGGGCGGGACTCGACCGTCGGTCCGGGCGGCCCGGCCCAAGACGCCGAAGCGTCGGGCAGGCGCGGCCCGTCGTCCCTTCCTCGGTCGGGCCGCCGGCGCAACCTCGGCCGGGCTGTAGGCTCTCCGACCGGCCCCCCCGTCGGGAGACCGGCGTGGCCGGAGGAACCCATCCCGGCCGGCCTCTGCCGGCGAATAAGAGCCCGACCGGTCGCGGGCGCCGCGCCCGGGAGAAGTGCACGCGGCCAGGCGCGGAGGCGCCCCCGGACCCCGCCCCCCGAAAAGACGAGGGTGCGGGGCCGCGGCGGGCACCGCGCCGGCCGCGCTGAATCTCCCGGGCCCGATCTGCGCGGCCCTCCCGTTTGCTTCTAAGCGGCTTCACGTACTCTTGAACTCTCTCTTCAGAGTGCTTTTCAACTTTCCCTCACGGTACTTGTGCTCTATCGGTCTCGTGCAGGTATTTAGCCTTGGATGGAGTTTACCACCCGCCTTTGGGCTGCGCTACAAAACAACCCGACTCCCGGAAGCCCTGGTCCGCGGCCGGACGGCGCCCGCAGGGGCCTGACACCCGCCTTGGGACGATGGGGGCCTCGATCAGAAGGACCTCGGCGCCGCCGCGACCGCGGGATCGGACTTCCTTACGCCACAGTTCCCGCGGACCCTCGCCGGGGCCCGGGGATTCGGCGCTGGGCTCCTCCCGCTTCGCTCGCCGCTACTGGGGGAATCCTGGTTAGTTTCTTTTCCTCCGCTTAGTGATATGCTTAAATCCAGCGGGTCCTCTCGCCCGACCTGAGGTCGATGGTTTAAAAGTCGAGCTCTCGCTCGATTCTGTTTTCGGTGTCAATCGATCTCTCTCTCTTTCCGATACGGGTGCCCGCCCGGCGCCCGAGAGCGCCAAGAAGGGAGGCACCCCTCCGCCGCCCGACAGCGCGGGCGTCGTCTCTTCTCTCTGCCCGACGGGAGTCAGAACAGCCCGTCGCGGGGTGCGGGCACCGGCTGGCACTCGGTCCATGCCGGACCGGGTCGGGAGAAGGACCGGCCATCGTGGGTGGGGCGGAGCCTGAGCTCCGACCGGCCACGCCACGGCGGTTTCTCCCGGGGAAGCTGCCCCGGACCGGCGCGTCGGACCGCGCCGAGCCGGTGCCGCCCGCGACGGGCCGCGAGAGCGGGACCGCGCCCGCCTCGATCTGCCCGCGGGTTCGAGTATTCGCTCGCCACCACCTTGACACCTATCTTCGCAATTCCCTGTTACCGCCTGCAGCCAGTGTCCTCGCGGGTAGCGCACCCGCGGCTGCCGACCGGCGCTATCGCGCCGCGGAAGAGAAGGGGAGAAAAAGGCGCTCTCTCCCCGCCACGCTCTCCGCGCGGCGATTTCTAGTTTTTATCGCGACCCTCAGGCGGACGAGGCCCGGGCCGCGGGGGGCCCGGGCCGCCATGTGCGTTCGAAATGCCGATGATCACTGCGTTCTGCAATTCACACTGATTCTCGCAGCTGGCTGCGTTCTTCATCGGCGCACGAGCCGAGTGATCCACCGCCAAGAATTGTCACTCGTTTTTGTTTTTAGTGTTTCGGTCGGGGGGAATTTTGCGTCTTTCCCCCTCCCCTTCCACCGTATCTCTCTCTGTTGTCGATCACCGCGGGATTACCGCGCCGGTGGCCGGCGGCGCGGAGCATCAGTCAAATAAAGACCACAAGGGCGGGAGCCGGAGCTACGGGGGGACCGCTCGCCTCCGCCGCGATCGCCCCCAGCTCCATTCGAGACCGAACCCCGGCGTCCCGGGGCCCCGGTCGTCCGTCGGTCGTCGGTCGCCCGCCGAAGCGGGCGGCGCGCCTCTGGACCCCGGCGTGGGTCACTCCCGCCTACACCCGGAAGACAGCACGGTGGCCGGCCCCACCGGAGCGGGGGCCGGCCGGGGACATCGGACCGGGACGGTCCGTTTTCTCGTTTTTCGGTAATGATCCTTCCGC
>JBAIAA010001741.1:27500-30000 GCA_037893245.1 Crossaster papposus | reverse complement strand
TGCGGGCGGGCCGGCCACGGCGATCCCATCGCACTGTTGCCGGGCCTGTCCGAGTGCCTCCAAAGGGCACGACAGGTTTGGCGGGCGGGGGGAAGAATCACCCCTCGCCCCACTCGCTTCAACTCTCCGAGCCCGGCGGGATGTCGTGGCGGGCCCGCCCCGTTCCGCCCCGCGCCGCAAAGCGGGCGCTGGCGGTGCGGGCGGGCCGGCCACGGCGATCCCATCGCACTGTTGCCGGGCCTGTCCGAGTGCCTCGAAAGGGCACGACAGGTTTGGCGGGCGGGGGGAAGAATCCCCCCGCCCCACTCGCTTCAACTCTCCGGGCACCGCAGCTAGCTGCGGGCGCGGTCGGTCTCTCGCTTCTCACCGCCCGGGTCGGGCGCGACAGGTCGGCGGGGACGCGGAGTCGGGCGGGGAAATCATTCCCCGCTCCGCCTCGCTCTCCGGAAGCCCGGGCACGGAAGCCGCGGGCCAGCTCTCGGTTCTCTCGCCAACCCAGGGGAGACCACTGGCAAGGGGGCCAGGGTATCGAGAACCGATCCGGATGCATCCCACGCCGATCGGACGACGGGTGTGCGACGGGGGACATTCCGAGTGGTGGTCCGCTCCATAGGTCGTGTACAAACCTTCAGCTGACCACCTACCCCCTTATATATAGCCACACCAACGCGATGGCCCCCATTTAGGCTCGTCCCATAGGGTTGTGTAGAAATCGGACACAAAAAGGGTCGACCAAATCGGAGCTGAGGGAGATCGTGGCGACATCGGCGCGATCGCCCGACGATCTGGATCCGGCGCCCGTTCCCGGACTCGACCCAATCCGAACAAATATCGCACTCGTCGTCCGGATGTGTACAAAAGAAACGGAGGCGATCGGAGGAACGCCGGATCGTGGGTCGCCCACCCGCGATATTGGGCCGCGCACGCTTTCGTACTCGACCCAACCCGTCTAATTATCGCTTTTCTCGTAGAACGTGTACAAATCGCCTCTCGGACTTTTTCGAGTCGGATCGCCCGTACGGCGACTTTTTCGGCGACTCCTACGCAGCCTTCCTTCTCCGCCGACGGAAGTTTCGTCGCTTCCCCGGGCACCTGCTGTCGACGACCGGCGGCCTCCGCCCGCAGGTTCCGGCGCACTCATCCGGAACTAATCGAGAGAACGTCTCCAAATCCGCCAAAAATCGTACCCCTCCGACAGGCCCCAGCTGGCCCGTCTCATCTCGGCCCGGACGCCCACAAAAGCCTTGCCGCCGCACGCTCAAGCGGCCTTTCTCGTACAACAAGTCGGAGGGCACTCGGGGAACAACTTGCTCGTGGGTCTGCCACCGACTGAAGTCTGGAAGCCGCACGCTCACAGAGCCTTCCTCGTACTACAAGTCGGATGGCACTCGGAGCACCTCCTGCTCGTGGGTGGGCTACCCACGGAAGTCTGGAAGCCGCACGCTCACAGAGCCTTCCTCGTACTACAAGTCGGATGGCACTCGGGGCACATCTTGCTCGTGGGTGGGCTACCCACGGAAGTCTGGAAGCCGCACGCTCACAGAGCCTTCCTCGTACGACAAGTCGGATGGCACTCGGGGCAACTCCTGCTGGTGGGTCGGCTACCCACGAGTGTCTGGCCGCCGCAAGCTCACAGGGCCTTCCTCGTACTACAAGTCGGATGGCACTCTGGGCACATCTTGCTCGTGGGTGGGCTACCCACGGAAGTCTGGAAGCCGCACGCTCACAGAGCCTTCCTCGTACAACAAGTCGGATGGCACTCGGGGCAACTCCTGCTCGTGGGTCGGCTACCCACGAGTGTCTGGCCGCCGCACACTCAAAGGGCCTTCCTCGTACTACAAGTCGGATGGCACTCTGGGCAACTCCTGCTGGTGGGTCGGCTACCCACGAGTGTCTGGCCGCCGCACGCTCCCATGTCCTTCCTCGTACTACAAGTCGGATGGCACTCGGGGCACATCTTGCTCGTGGGTGGGCTACCCACGGAAGTCTGGAAGCCGCACGCTCACAGAGCCTTCCTCGTACGACAAGTCGGATGGCACTCGGGGCAACTCCAGCTGGTGGGTCGGCTACCCACGAGTGTCTGGCCGCCGCACACTCAAAGGGCCTTCCTCGTACTACAAGTCGGATTACACTCGGGGCAACTCCTGCTGGTGGGTCTGCCACCCACGAATGCCTGGAAGCCGCACGCTAACAGAGCCATTCTCGTACAACTCGTACCACAAGTCGGATGACACTCGGGGCACAACTTGCTCGTGGGTCGGCTACCCACGAAAGCCTGGTACCCGCACGCTCAAAGGGCCTTTCTCGTACAATTCCAGCTTTATTCGAGAAGCTGTTAGAGAGCCGGTCAAGTCCACTGAAAATCGTACCCCTTCGACAGGCTCTATTATATCGGCCAGGCATTTCTGGAAGGCTCCAGGGCACCTTCTGCTCGTGGGTCGGCTACCCACGAAATGTCTGGCCGTCGCACGCTCGCTCGGCCTTCCTCGTACAATTGGAG
>JBAIAA010001741.1:17500-20000 GCA_037893245.1 Crossaster papposus | reverse complement strand
GGGCCGCGGCGCCGGTGTACTTCGTCCGAACACTCGCTCACTCTCGGAGGCATCGTGACCGGGCTAAGGGACCCGGGAGCCTCCTCCGCCGCCTCCTCTCGTCTCAATCCGGCGGTCCGAGAGGGCCAGCCCTCGGGAGAGGGTGGGCCGCCTCGGTCCGCTCCTGGGCGGGCTGCTGCCCGCCGCCCGTTCCGCCGCCTGGGCCGCGGCTCGGCGCCCCGCCTGGGGAACTTGCTGCCGCCCGCCGCTAGAATGCGGCGGGCGTTCGAAATAGGTGCCGCTCGGCTGTCGAGAGCGGGAGGGCCTTGGCTTCCCGCGTCTCGACGGCCCGCGCGGCCGCTCTGATTGCCATGGGTTCCGGGAGCCCGGCGGGATGTCGTGGCGGGCCCGCCCTTTCCGCCCCGCGCCGCAAAGCGGGCTCGGGCGGTGCGGGCGGGCCGGCCACGGCGATCCCATCGCACTGTTGCCGGGCCTGTCCGAGTGCCTTGAAGGGGCACGACAGGTTTGGCGGGCGGGGGGAAGAATCCCCCCGCCCCACTCGCTTCAACTCTCCGAGCCCGGCGGGATGTCGTGGCGGGCCCGCCCCGTGCCGCCCCGCGCCGCAAAGCGGGCGAGGGCGTTGCGGGCGGGCCGGCCACGGCGATCCCATCGCACTGTTGCCGGGCCTGTCCGAGTGCCTCCAAAGGGCACGACAGGTTTGGCGGGCGGGGGGAAGAATCACCCCTCGCCCCACTCGCTTCAACTCTCCGAGCCCGGCGGGATGTCGTGGCGGGCCCGCCCCGTTCCGCCCCGCGCCGCAAAGCGGGCGCTGGCGGTGCGGGCGGGCCGGCCACGGCGATCCCATCGCACTGTTGCCGGGCCTGTCCGAGTGCCTCGAAAGGGCACGACAGGTTTGGCGGGCGGGGGGAAGAATCCCCCCGCCCCACTCGCTTCAACTCTCCGGGCACCGCAGCTAGCTGCGGGCGCGGTCGGTCTCTCGCTTCTCACCGCCCGGGTCGGGCGCGACAGGTCGGCGGGGACGCGGAGTCGGGCGGGGAAATCATTCCCCGCTCCGCCTCGCTCTCCGGAAGCCCGGGCACGGAAGCCGCGGGCCAGCTCTCGGTTCTCTCGCCAACCCAGGGGAGACCACTGGCAAGGGGGCCAGGGTATCGAGAACCGATCCGGATGCATCCCACGCCGATCGGACGACGGGTGTGCGACGGGGGACATTCCGAGTGGTGGTCCGCTCCATAGGTCGTGTACAAACCTTCAGCTGACCACCTACCCCCTTATATATAGCCACACCAACGCGATGGCCCCCATTTAGGCTCGTCCCATAGGGTTGTGTAGAAATCGGACACAAAAAGGGTCGACCAAATCGGAGCTGAGGGAGATCGTGGCGACATCGGCGCGATCGCCCGACGATCTGGATCCGGCGCCCGTTCCCGGACTCGACCCAATCCGAACAAATATCGCACTCGTCGTCCGGATGTGTACAAAAGAAACGGAGGCGATCGGAGGAACGCCGGATCGTGGGTCGCCCACCCGCGATATTGGGCCGCGCACGCTTTCGTACTCGACCCAACCCGTCTAATTATCGCTTTTCTCGTAGAACGTGTACAAATCGCCTCTCGGACTTTTTCGAGTCGGATCGCCCGTACGGCGACTTTTTCGGCGACTCCTACGCAGCCTTCCTTCTCCGCCGACGGAAGTTTCGTCGCTTCCCCGGGCACCTGCTGTCGACGACCGGCGGCCTCCGCCCGCAGGTTCCGGCGCACTCATCCGGAACTAATCGAGAGAACGTCTCCAAATCCGCCAAAAATCGTACCCCTCCGACAGGCCCCAGCTGGCCCGTCTCATCTCGGCCCGGACGCCCACAAAAGCCTTGCCGCCGCACGCTCAAGCGGCCTTTCTCGTACAACAAGTCGGAGGGCACTCGGGGAACAACTTGCTCGTGGGTCTGCCACCGACTGAAGTCTGGAAGCCGCACGCTCACAGAGCCTTCCTCGTACTACAAGTCGGATGGCACTCGGAGCACCTCCTGCTCGTGGGTGGGCTACCCACGGAAGTCTGGAAGCCGCACGCTCACAGAGCCTTCCTCGTACTACAAGTCGGATGGCACTCGGGGCACATCTTGCTCGTGGGTGGGCTACCCACGGAAGTCTGGAAGCCGCACGCTCACAGAGCCTTCCTCGTACGACAAGTCGGATGGCACTCGGGGCAACTCCTGCTGGTGGGTCGGCTACCCACGAGTGTCTGGCCGCCGCAAGCTCACAGGGCCTTCCTCGTACTACAAGTCGGATGGCACTCTGGGCACATCTTGCTCGTGGGTGGGCTACCCACGGAAGTCTGGAAGCCGCACGCTCACAGAGCCTTCCTCGTACAACAAGTCGGATGGCACTCGGGGCAACTCCTGCTCGTGGGTCGGCTACCCACGAGTGTCTGGCCGCCGCACACTCAAAGGGCCTTCCTCGTACTACAAGTCGGATGGCACTCTGGGCAACTCCTGCTGGTGGGTCGG
>JBAIAA010001741.1:0-2500 GCA_037893245.1 Crossaster papposus | reverse complement strand
GGCTGTAGGCTCTCCGACCGGCCCCCCCGTCGGGAGACCGGCGTGGCCGGAGGAACCCATCCCGGCCGGCCTCTGCCGGCGAATAAGAGCCCGACCGGTCGCGGGCGCCGCGCCCGGGAGAAGTGCACGCGGCCAGGCGCGGAGGCGCCCCCGGACCCCGCCCCCCGAAAAGACGAGGGTGCGGGGCCGCGGCGGGCACCGCGCCGGCCGCGCTGAATCTCCCGGGCCCGATCTGCGCGGCCCTCCCGTTTGCTTCTAAGCGGCTTCACGTACTCTTGAACTCTCTCTTCAGAGTGCTTTTCAACTTTCCCTCACGGTACTTGTGCTCTATCGGTCTCGTGCAGGTATTTAGCCTTGGATGGAGTTTACCACCCGCCTTTGGGCTGCGCTACAAAACAACCCGACTCCCGGAAGCCCTGGTCCGCGGCCGGACGGCGCCCGCAGGGGCCTGACACCCGCCTTGGGACGATGGGGGCCTCGATCAGAAGGACCTCGGCGCCGCCGCGACCGCGGGATCGGACTTCCTTACGCCACAGTTCCCGCGGACCCTCGCCGGGGCCCGGGGATTCGGCGCTGGGCTCCTCCCGCTTCGCTCGCCGCTACTGGGGGAATCCTGGTTAGTTTCTTTTCCTCCGCTTAGTGATATGCTTAAATCCAGCGGGTCCTCTCGCCCGACCTGAGGTCGATGGTTTAAAAGTCGAGCTCTCGCTCGATTCTGTTTTCGGTGTCAATCGATCTCTCTCTCTTTCCGATACGGGTGCCCGCCCGGCGCCCGAGAGCGCCAAGAAGGGAGGCACCCCTCCGCCGCCCGACAGCGCGGGCGTCGTCTCTTCTCTCTGCCCGACGGGAGTCAGAACAGCCCGTCGCGGGGTGCGGGCACCGGCTGGCACTCGGTCCATGCCGGACCGGGTCGGGAGAAGGACCGGCCATCGTGGGTGGGGCGGAGCCTGAGCTCCGACCGGCCACGCCACGGCGGTTTCTCCCGGGGAAGCTGCCCCGGACCGGCGCGTCGGACCGCGCCGAGCCGGTGCCGCCCGCGACGGGCCGCGAGAGCGGGACCGCGCCCGCCTCGATCTGCCCGCGGGTTCGAGTATTCGCTCGCCACCACCTTGACACCTATCTTCGCAATTCCCTGTTACCGCCTGCAGCCAGTGTCCTCGCGGGTAGCGCACCCGCGGCTGCCGACCGGCGCTATCGCGCCGCGGAAGAGAAGGGGAGAAAAAGGCGCTCTCTCCCCGCCACGCTCTCCGCGCGGCGATTTCTAGTTTTTATCGCGACCCTCAGGCGGACGAGGCCCGGGCCGCGGGGGGCCCGGGCCGCCATGTGCGTTCGAAATGCCGATGATCACTGCGTTCTGCAATTCACACTGATTCTCGCAGCTGGCTGCGTTCTTCATCGGCGCACGAGCCGAGTGATCCACCGCCAAGAATTGTCACTCGTTTTTGTTTTTAGTGTTTCGGTCGGGGGGAATTTTGCGTCTTTCCCCCTCCCCTTCCACCGTATCTCTCTCTGTTGTCGATCACCGCGGGATTACCGCGCCGGTGGCCGGCGGCGCGGAGCATCAGTCAAATAAAGACCACAAGGGCGGGAGCCGGAGCTACGGGGGGACCGCTCGCCTCCGCCGCGATCGCCCCCAGCTCCATTCGAGACCGAACCCCGGCGTCCCGGGGCCCCGGTCGTCCGTCGGTCGTCGGTCGCCCGCCGAAGCGGGCGGCGCGCCTCTGGACCCCGGCGTGGGTCACTCCCGCCTACACCCGGAAGACAGCACGGTGGCCGGCCCCACCGGAGCGGGGGCCGGCCGGGGACATCGGACCGGGACGGTCCGTTTTCTCGTTTTTCGGTAATGATCCTTCCGCAGGTTCACCTACGGAAACCTTGTTACGACTTTTACTTCCTCTAAATGATCAAGTTCGATCGTCTTCCGGGCGCACGAGCGAGGCGCCGGGGGCGCCCCGCCGCGGCCCGTCCGAGGATCTCACTAAACCATTCAATCGGTAGTAGCGACGGGCGGTGTGTACAAAGGGCAGGGACGTAATCAACGCGAGCTGATGACTCGCGCTTACTGGGAATTCCTCGTTCAAGGGAGACAATTGCAACTCCCTATCCCAAGCACGAAGGGGGTTCAACGGATTGCCCAGACCTTCCGGCCAAGGGACGGGACCCGCTGACCCCTTCAGTGTAGCGCGCGTGCGGCCCCGGACATCTAAGGGCATCACAGACCTGTTATTGCTCAATCTCGCGTGGCTGAACGCCACTTGTCCCTCTAAGAAGTCAGCGCCCGGCGCGGCGGCCGGCGCGACTATTTAGCAAGCCAGAGTCTCGTTCGTTATCGGAATTAACCAGACAAATCGCTCCACCAACTAAGAACGGCCATGCACCACCACCCACAGAATCAAGAAAGAGCTCTCAATCTGTCAATCCTCACTGTGTCCGGGCCGGGTGAGTTTCCCCGTGTTGAGTCAAATTAAGCCGCAGGCTCCACTCCTGGTGGTGCCCTTCC